>VDFB02137140.1:0-106830 GCA_007258455.2 Sequoia sempervirens | reverse complement strand
GGCTTGAAGCAAGCACCTAAACATGGTATTTGAAATTTGACAGTTTTATGGCTGAGCAAGGCTACAACAGGTGTAATTCTGACCATTGTGTTTATTTTAAGAGGTTGGATAATGATAGCTACATTATTTTGTGTTTATATGTTGATGATATGCTTGTAGTTGGGTCTAACATGGACCATATAAGAGAGTTGAAACAACAGTTAGCAAAGTCTTTTGCTATGAAGGATTTGGGGGCAGCAAAACAAATCCTTGGTATGAAAATTCATAGAGATAGGAAAAACAGAAAATTGTTTTTATCTCAGGCTAATTATGTTGAAAAGGTGTTGCAGAGATTTCATATGGAGAATGCAAAAGCTGTCAACACACCTTTGCCTAGTCATGTCAAATTGACTAAGGATATGTGTCCAAAGACACAAGAGGAGGAAGAAAAAATGTCCAAGGTACCATATGCTTCAGCTGTAGGTAGTTTGATGTATGCCATGGTATGCACAAGACCAGATATTGCACATGTTGTAGGAGTTGTTAGCAGGTATTTGAGTCATCCCGGAGTTGAGCATTGGAATGCAGTAAAATGGATTCTCAGGTACTTGAGAGGTACATCCAGTAAATGCTTATGTTTTGGGGGCTCTAACACTGATTTAAAGGGCTATGTTGACTCAGATTTGGCAGGGGATATAGATACCAAGCGGAGTACTATAGGTTATGTATTTACAGTTGGTGGTACAGTAGTGAGTTGGATTTCTCGATTGCAGAAGGTGGTTGTTTTATCCACCACAGAGGCAGAGTATGTTGCTGCAACAGAGGCGGCAAAGGAGATGATATGGCTGCAAATTTTCAAGGATGAGTTGGGAAAACAACAGGCTGGAAATTACTTATTTATAGACAGTCAGAGTGCTATACATCTTGCAAAGAATTCTACTTTGCATTCTAAAACAAAACACATACAGTTGAGATATCATTTCATTCGTTCTATGTTGGAGGATGGACAGGTCAAGCTGGACAAGATACATACAGATGTCAATCCAGCGGATATGTTTACGAAGGCGGTGACAAGGGAGAAGCTGAGCTCCTCTTCAACTTCAGTTGGTCTTCAAGGTTGAATTTAAGTATAATAGAGCAGCAAAGTCCAAGGTACTTATTTCCAGTGGGTGCTGTAATTGCAGCAGTGTCATCCAGGATCAGTCTCCAAGTGGGAGATTGTGTTGGTATGGAGCCTGATCAGTCTCCAAGTGGGAGATTTTTGGTATGTGGCGACTGATCATGCTATACTGTATAGCCCATGGTATACTGTACATCCCAGCCCCCTGACCTTGCCGGGGTCTGGGGCCGGGCCGAGCCCCGGGCGGGGGTTCAGGGGCGGCAACCCCCGAGAAAAATTTTCTTCCTATTTTTTCGCGTGATCACCGAAAAAGGGAAAAAATCAATGAAAAAGGAAAAATTTGATTTTGTAGAACCCTAAAATCTAGAAACTTCTAAGCTTGGTAAAAAGGGGTTCGGATGGGTATTTTCAGGATGATGAAAACGCGATTATTCACAAGATTGTAATAGGGTTTTTTACTGGATAATAAAAGTATTGGATGGCTGTAGTTTGGTGGATGTAGCCCGGATTGGGTGAACCACGTTAAATTCTCTGTGTTATGATTTATTCTGTGTATGTTTTAGTTTCTCTGTTTATTATATAAAATCTGCATTTAATTGTTAGATCTGCCATCTCTAACCCTAACAAAACCTATAGTAGGCGTACCTCAAAACTTATATTTTCATCTCAAAATAAGGCTGCAAAGCAAATGCAAGTTAATAGTATCAGTGCACCATGGGTAACTAGATTAGGGTGCATGATGTTACATGAGGTTTTCCCTTGCCTAGAATTTATCATGGTTTGTGCCCAAAATTATGATGATAACAAAAGAGCAATTGTTAATAAAGATAGAAAAGAATAATTGTTATCCATTAATGCAGAAGAACTTGGAAAATGGTTGGGGTTTACATCCGAAGAATTTGGAAATGTCCACATTGACCTAGAAAAGCTTGCTAGTGATTATGAAGCAGTGGATGAAATGGAGAAAAAAAAATTCTTAAATAAAATAGTTCAAGATAGAAACAAATTGAAAGGTGATCATAAGCCTCCTTATGATTTGGATATTTTTAAACCATGGGTTTAGGATACTATTTCCATGCTAGCATTTTTCCTCGGACTGGATAGCAATTTTGAAGTGGGTGCAAGCCTCCTTGATATGGTATATAATATCCATCATGGTGTTCCACATGTCAAATATAATTTTATTGAGCACATTGTAGAATCCATGCATAAACAATTTTTAATGATTAAAGGAGGTTCCACCAAGACATTTAGGTTCACAACCTACTTGTGCTATCTTTTTCTATTCAAATTTGGAGGAATGTTTCAGACCAACAAGCTTCAAATTCAGCCCTATAGTAATGTTGAGGAAAAGAAAATGGCTCCAGTATATGATTGGACCATTGAGATAAGGATGCATGATTCTCGAAGGAGCTACAATCATTTTGTAGACTAATTTTTGGCTCCATTGCATCAAGCAATTACAAATACTCCAATGCCTAGATTGCCTATGTCATGTAGAAACTACATTCAACTAGGAAAAGAAATACAATTGGTTGATTGGTACTCAATGGAAGAAAATATTGTGCTAAGATTTTATGGATCGGGAGTACAGCCATACAAACTTCCAATACATGTGACAAAAAGGATTTTTACATTGGAATATGTAAGACAGATGCAGAGTACTGATGAACTACACTTTGTCGATCAACAAAAGAAGACCTTATTTCCTTCTTTACCTTTTTCATGTGGAAGGTTCACATTCGAGAGAAAAGAATTTAGTGTGGCACATAATCTTTTGAATTTTTTAAATTTTGATCCTCTCTGTCATTGGAAGTATGATCCATGTGACACCATTAAAGAAATAAGTGTGGCCAATAGGAATGCTACAAGTAGAATTCAACATCAAAGTAAACCCAAGTGCTAGAAAACTTGAGAAACAAGGATTCTTGGGATGAGGTCAAAATTGTAATGGAGAAAAGTGTTGTTGAGAATTGTATTTCTTTTGAACAATTGTTAGCAGAAATTATGGCATTGCATCGAAAGACAATCAAGAGGTACAACATTTTTTATGAAAAAAGTGATAAACCATCTAGTAGAGTAAAAATGCCATATTCTCTAGATAAGGAAGTTACAGCTAAAAATTGGTCACGATCAAAATTTACTTCCTTTTGGCCTATGAGGAAGGAGCTAAGTGATTCAAGAGCTCTTGCAAAGTATGGAGATAATGAAGGAGATAGTGAGTTTAGCAAATTGTGAAATATAGAGAATCCCGATGAATATGAAGATAAAGAAGCATATACCTCAAGAGCAGTCATAGTTGAAAAAATGGATTATGAAAGTGGTACTTTGGGGTCCCAAAGACAAGGCCCTTGGATGGTAACAAATGTAGAGCATAGAAAACTAGTTGATAAATCTAGCCTTGGGCTTGGAGGTGAAAAAGTAGACCAAGGGCATACAAGTCAATTTGTTAGAGCTTCGAATCCTCATCCTCATGGTCAGATACAATCACAACTAGGACATTCCCATGGTGGAGAGCTTAGTGCAACTGGCACTACCTCTAGTGGCGATGGTATGTGTAGTAGTACTAGTAGTGGTCAACATGTGCTACAATAACAAATTACACACAAGAGGACAACAATACAAGATACCATAGAAACACCAGGTGATCAAGGCATACAGAAGAGGTAAAGGATTTTGACAAGTCCAAGTCACACTACCAGTGGATCCACCACAAAGGAGTTATTTCCAGGAACTCCCCACTACCAGTTAGTGTGGCTGCAACATCATTAGCAACTGCAAGTACTCCTATTCCTTCACCATTCAAGCATTCCATTGTTCCTACATCCCTATGTTTTGATTACATTGAAGAGTTTAAAAAGAAATCAGACTTGAATAAAAATAGAAAAGAAGCAACTGATGGAGAGTGTGTATGTTGTAACTTTAGACCCTGCAATAACCATGGTATTACCCACATTTGACACAAATAAATAAATCATGGAGTACACACTTCTTGTTCCCACAATTCAAAATAAACCAACAAATCAGATGGCTCAATCTAAATTCTAGGTCAACAATATTCAATTGAATTTTTTTGGACTCAAAAACACTGACAAAATTAATGTATCAAATAAGAACAATGAGTTGGTGTACACATCATTGCTAAAGCAAGATAGAGAGAAAAAAAGGTTGCATACTCTAATAGAAAAGTTACAGGCAGACCTAGCAAATGAGAAATCAAGAGCAAAGAAGCAGATAACAAGAGCAATGACTTAGAAAAAAGAATTAAAAAATCTGCATCTACATCAACAAGCAAAGAGGATAAACAAAATGAGAGAGAAGTGAATGAACTGAAGCAAAGGATAGATGAGAGCAACAAGAAATATGATGAGTACAAATCCACTTCAGAAAAATTAAGACTAAGCATTGTGAATGGAAATGCACGGTGGGAACAAAAATTGGAGAAAGAGAGAAAAAGAAATGAAAGATTGGAGGTAGAGCTGATGGAAGCAAAAAATGAAATTAAGTCTTTCCAAAATAAGTTATCTGCATTTTGTAGAGAAACAATGAGGCATATGAAACAAAAAAATATGGGATGAAATAATTTAGAGGATTGATCATTTGTGTGACATGTTTCAATTGATTGATACTATCAGACAACATTATAAGAAGCTCAAAAAATATTTAGAGGACAAAAAAAATGTGCTGGCATTAGAGAAATATGCAAATCAAGTTCAAAAAATAGTCTACAAAGCTAGTGAAAATGATTTGAAATCAAAATGGATTACTAATTGGATTGCTACATCAATGGTGTTGTCATCTATCATTGAAAAGTGTTTGAGAATGTGTGAAACAAAGGAATATTTGCATTTGGCTGCAAACAAGATGAAGAAGGTGGATGAAAAGGTAAGGAACTTCATAGAGCTTGGTTTGCCAAAGGCTTTTGACACAAATGAGTGATTCATTGGAAAGAATGATTTCAAAAAGTAGATGGAGGGTGCAAGGAAGATTGATTTGGACCAGTTTCCTCAGAACCCAGATGTGGTGAACTATTTGGATTCCACCAAACCATCGCTAACCTTGAATGCAAAATTGACTGAAGAATCCAAGACAAGTTCCAATTTCAATCATGAATTGCTAACAAATCTTCAAGTCAAACAACATCAATTAGAACAAATGACAATTCTACCACCTGCATAGTGGAAGTTGCTAGAAAAGGTGATACAGTGATTTGATTTTTGATAATATGAGTTTCCAAGTTCCAACTCAGCTCTGTGCAGAGTTGTCTTTGAGAAAGATTTTGCATTGCCAATGCCTCTATGTATTCCTTCATGTGAAAGTCAATAAAAAGGCTCAAATTCACACTTCAGTAATGTGTTGATGTTCAATTATCTGTATTATTTATTTTATCATTTGAAGAAAAAGTCTGGAAGTGGTTTCAACTACTAGATACACATTAAATGATTGTTGATGTTCATTGTTGTATATGAGCTACTAATACTATTGTTAATATGTTAATAAGCATTGAGTTGTGTGATGAATCACTAAGAACATGTTCAAGTTTTACTTTTAACACAATTAAAATATGAACTATAAGGTGATTTTAATTCCAGGCATCCATAATCTTAGTGAAATTGCATTACAATTCACACATCAATACTCAAACTCCATGACTACTTATCAGATCCACTAAACATTTATATGAATTCATTCTTTAATCAAGGTACTTTAACTGGTTCATTAAACCATAGCCAAAATTAAAACATACATCAATGCATAATTACAAAGAAGATTAATGAAAGATCATTGATCAAATTTCATTAATAATTCATGTAAAATGTTACATCTAGAGAGACGATAGAATCAAAATAAGGGAGCAAAACAAGCTTCAGGCTGAGATGTACACATGTCACATTTTCATTTGACAAATTATACCTTTCATTTCCTTAAGAAATGGTTAGAACAAACCAAAAGATATTCTCATGAGCAATAATCCACTCCTTGGTTACAACATGACTTGAACTAGCTGGTCCTTGAGACCTTCACCTCAATATTTCCACTTGTTTCCATAATGCTAGCTCTATTTGAAGTTCAACAACCTTTTGTTGAATCTTATTATATTCATCAATAAGCTCATTATACTTACTTTTATGCATGTCTCTATCTTTAGTAAGGATCTCAATTGTTGTTTTTGTGAGCTTAGCAATGTTTATGGTCATGTAAGCTACTTCTAATGCTGAAGTATTAGAAACTCTTTTTATAATTAGTTTGGTAGAGCTCTACCTAAAATTTTTGAAAATTGTCACTTGATTTCACCTTGTCATGATTCTGAGCTTTTGTGTCCATGGGTAGGGCTTAGGGTTTAGAATGAAAACCCTCTTTTCAAAATCTTGCAATCATAAACCCCGAAGGTTCTTTTTTTGCATTGATCTGTCATACCTGGTTACTGGTCTTTTAAGTTACAACTTGAGCCATTGAGGTCATTGTATTACTAGCCCTTTTATTTAGGTTTGTTGGTCATCGTGCTCTTGTTTACCATTTAATATTTCCTAAGTCATACCGAAATATTTTATGACAAAATCCTTAAATATTAAGTCTTTAATCTTGAGGGTCGAGTCTCGTCAACCTAGCAATGTCCTCATTTTAAAAATAACTTTATTTGCATGTGCAGAATATACAACCGTCTGATCGCAAGATCTAATCCTGGTTGTTCCCCGCCAGCCCCGTGCGATTAAAATAAGGCTTTAATAAAAGCCTCGAGGTCAGCGAGCTATCGATGTGTGTACCATCGTACATGTGGGTCCTGGTCTTCAATGTGGAACCCAACATTCTAAAGCTTTCAGATCAACGAATGGAATACAATGGTGAGATTAAATCTCAGTCATTCCCCACTCACCCCGTGGGATTAAAATAAGGCTTTAATAAAAGCCTCGGGGTTAGCAGGTTGCTTCCACATGGATTCCACGATTGTTTGGAACAAGAAAAGGTGGGGCCCAAGGAGTGGATGATTTCACATCCAGTTGGTGTGCTCGTGTTGGCCGATGGAATGGTGCACGATGGTGATGTGAATTCAAACTTGGTTGACTTGATCCGAGTCATTCAAAAGGCTCTCACCTAGAGATTGACGATGGAGCTTTAAAATTGAAAGTACGGCCATGGTAGTCATTTTTGCTTTGCTTGAGAAAGCAATAATGGCAGAAATGACCTCCAAAGCTACAAGTACCCAACCTCGCTCATGTTGGACATAAATGATTAATTCTTGCATAATTGAGAGTTACAATTTACAAATAAATCTGGAGCACACAGGAGATTGAAAAGAGTATATGCAGAGTTTAGTGTGATCAATATTAGGGTTTTCCTATGATTAAAATTCATAAGTGAATCAAACACAATTTTATGTGCTTTATTCATATTATCTGGGATTAGGGTTAAAATTAGTTGTGCTTTCAGTTGAATTGGCTTTGTACTTTATTTTAATTACCTTTTTGAGGTTTGAATTTGCTTTAAAAAATAACAATTATGTCAAACCTTTTGAATTTTGCACCTTTGAGTCGAGCCCTAGGTTTGAATTTAGAAGCTTAGTCTTGAACCCATTTCTGTCGAAACCCTAAGTTTATCTGAACTAATTTTGTTACCAATGGTTCCCAAAGCACAGACTGCTAGTCGTGCAACCTCATCCAGACCGCTATCTGAGGATATAGTTGACCAATTAAAACCCTCCACAAACAAAAAGGTTGAAGGAAAAGTTGTATGCTATGGTCATAGAATTACTGATAAGTTGATGGACAAGCAATTCTTCATTAAGGATGTAGAAGTTCCCTATACTAGATGGAAATTGTTCCAACACTGGTTTAGGAAGAGAAATCTTGGGGTTCCTATCTGCGACCCTTGGAGACTAGACATGGGAAAGCTGGTAGTTCCCAATGTGTACATGGATGTAGATTTTTTGAAGGACATTGCTGCAAGATATGACCCAGTTGCCAGGATGTTCAGAACATTTAATGGAAAAGAGATGTTGAGGATAACAAGAGAAGAGATTGTAGATATTTTCCAATTGCATGAGTGGAGCAAAGATATGATTCCTCTTGACATGGATGTTTTCATAAAGGAGTGTGAGAGTACTAGGGTGCTACTCAGAACGTCAGTGTTACCTGTGCACACTGCTAGCACTAGAATAGGGAAAAATAGGAAGCAAATAAAGATTGGTAGGGATGAACTTGAACCCTTCCCCATGAAATATTTTTCTAATTACTTCAAGAAAATTGTGTATTCTTTGTGCCAGGTAATTGGTTTCACTCCACCTAATACCTTGTCGAGGCAATATAGTCACATGGCATGTCATCTACAACACCCAACCTTCAATGTAGTCTATGGCTATGCCACATATTTGTCAAAATGCATTCACAAGGGTTTGGTTGATTTGAAAAGTGGAAATAATTGGGTACATTTCTGGTGGTATTCTTTGTTGATGCATATGTTCTTGCATAAGGGTGAGAAGAATTTTGAGGACATGACATTAAAGAAAATGGAAGATGGCATTGATCTACCTATCCGATGTTGGACCCAAATTCTAGACAAGCATGATCATAAATTTGATTATGTGGTTGTCCATAATGCCTTTGCCTCAAAATTGAGAAGGTTCCTAGTGTATCATCCACCCCAGATCCCCAAGGAAATCCATGACTTCCTGAGGCCCATGGAAAGGAGAATAGATTTGAATCTGAGTCACAATTGGGGAGACATAATCCCATATCCCCACATAACAATCTTTAGAGTCTATGGAACAAATGTCATTCCATTTGTATTACCAAGGGATGTGCCATTAAGGATTGGATTCCTGGAAATCATGAGACAATTGGGAGGATCTCAAATGGTACATTTGCTTGAGACATTGAGGAAGGGTTCATTCTTCCCAGAGTACACAACATTTGCAGATTTTGTGATACTAAAGGGAGGATGGGTAGATTTTTTGAAACTTCTTGAACCTTACAACTTGAACACCATATGCCCAAGGAACCATGATCCTAAGGGATTTATTGCAACACTAAAGGCAAAGAATAGGAGTGGCGCTTTCATGCATAATTTTTACTATCCTGAGGATGTAATCAAGAATGTTTTTAATTTCCAGGAACAGGAGGAGAGAAAAGAAAAATATTTGGCTTTCAATAAAATGGTGGATAATGTTAAGAAATCTAATCCTAACTATGACACTATGCCTAATATAAGGGGTAAGTTCAACAGGATTATGCATGTTATGAATAATTTTGAGAGCATTGTGGGAGTCTTGAGGGAAGAGCCTATGGTTACAGATAAAGGGAAATCAGTGGTAGTTGAGGAGGATCCCAATGTAGTGCTGGAGGAGAGACCTACTTACCAACCACCATTACTAAAGAAGATAAGTATTTACTCTAGGAAGAGGGAGATAGTAAAGAAGCAACAAACTTTTACAACACCTACTACATCAAAGGGGTTAAGGGTAAGTTTTCCTGCGAGGTCAGTGCCATCACCCCCAAGAGGTGCTCCTCCTACTGTTATTGATATAGACTCACCTCCAAGAGGTCCCCCTCCATCAGACCAACCACCTATGAAAAATCAAAAGGTTAAGGTAGAAAAGGTAGTTGACTACCCAAACATAGAGGAGTATGATATTCTCATTACTCCTGAAGAAATGCAACAAGGAATTCCTTCTCCCATCAGGGATATTGCCTCAAGTTCAGGAGGAGATGGCCTTAGACTTGGAAAGGTTGATCTCAGGGGCTTAAATAGTGCAGATGATTTGAGGCAAGAAGCATGTAAATAATTCATGGAAGATGATTCTTTCATTGAAACAAAGGCATTTAGAGATTTTTTGTGGAGGGTAAAGGCCTCTAAATATGCAGAGAATGTTGCTAGAGAGAGGAGATTACATCCGGAGCTACCTGAGAGTATTATTCACATAGATGTAAGAAAGGCCATGAAGAAATAATTTCAAAATATGACAGCTAAAGAGGGCAGAGCCCTTGTACAGAAAAGTGGTGTGCTATTGCTGCCCGAATGGGACATTGTTGATGCAGTGGTATTGGATACCATAAGGAGGTCTGAGAGACCCTTATTTCAAATTGAGGAGGAGGCAAAATTGGTTGTTCAAGGATCAACATTTAGTGAAGAATGGGATTCCCTAGCTATTTGGTCATTGTCCCTGGGATACAGGAAGCTAGTGGTTGTAGAACCAAGTGATTTTAGTGGGTAACTAGTTATAAAGAGAGTGGCAGATACTCCAACATTGGAGGCAGCTAACATGGCAATAAATGTTGCTAAGTTCACAAAAGCAATAGTGGATAACCTCACCACTGAAAGAGAAATGTATAGAAGAAAATATAATGAACTTGCAGACAAATATAATAAGAGCCAAAAAAGGGTTGTTGAACTAGAAACTAAAGTAGCATTGTGGAAGCAACAAGTGGAAACATTGAGAAATCAGGGTTCAACTAGTTCAAGTCATACCACACCTACCTCTCCTCCTCCACCAAAGCAATCTATAGCAATAGTGCCTTATAATATGGGTCAAGAGCCACTCACAGTTGAAGAGCAAAGCACATTAGGTGCAGTTCCACCAACTGATCCCACTAAGGAAGAATTATTGTAGCAAATTGAGTATACAAAGAATTACTTGAACAAGTTTAGAACACCGTGCATGAGAACAATTCAAATATTGTTCGTACTATTTTGAAGCATCTAAATAAAAAGATTCAAGGTAAATTAAATAGTGTTCATGCAAATTATTCTTCAATGCTACGAGTGATAAAGTTATCTTAGAGGGATAAGGAATTGGCTACCCCAATTTTAGATAAATGGATCTCTAAAGTTGATAAACTAAGATTCATGGAAATTGGGGCTAAGCAGGAGGAGGATAGATATCCAAGGGTGGTCCCAACTTATAAATTTGTTAGTGAGGTTAAGGAACAAAATTTTCAAGGGTATGTTGCCCCATTAGAACAGAAAATAAGAGAATTGAAGGTCGAGTTTGATGAGGCAGATTTGCAATTGTTGCCTGATATTCAGCATACCTATGATGAGTTGAAACCCTTGCAAATGTGGAAGAACTAGGTGGAAACTATAATTGTTTCTCAAGCAGTTCTTATTTGTGAAAAGGTTGACATTGATATATTAAAAGATGTTTTAGAGTAATTTTCTTTAATCGTCATCTTTCTAGAAGATTTTGATAAGGAGTCCAATTCAGTAATGACAAAATACTCTCTATATGGAAAGAAGATGGATGAAATCATTGATTTCAATTGGCCATCTGATGTAGAGTATGAGCAGTGGAAGAGAATATTTATTGATGAATTGAATCTATGAGTACAAGAATGGAGAACATGTATACTTGGTCTAGTACAGGTCTGGCCTTTGAGATTATAATGCATATAAGATATGTGCCTCCTGACTGAGAATACCACAAGTAAATGGAAAATGTTGATCGCTGATGATGTGGATGCTAACTAGGATGTTTGTTCACCTTTTCCATCTTTGCACATTTTTTTCATTTTGCTCAATGGGATGAATATGCTACAATGGTTAGAAGGTTATTCCTTTCCAACAAAGTGCCTTTTGGAAGGCGATTTTATTTTCTTCAGTGAATGGATAATCTTTGTCTCAAGTATGTTCCCTAAATCTCAATGTTGCATGTGGATCGTAGATTTAAAACCTTAAGGCATCAGGGATGTGAATGGAGACCGGGCCCCACACCTGCAGCGGAACACGTGTCTTCAACCCACTAACCCCACAACATTTCAGAAAGTATCATTTTATTCCTGCGGGGTTGGCAGGGAACGACCAAGATCGAATCCTCTGATCTAATGGCTAGGATCAAATCCTTAGATCCAACCATTGACAAATTTTAACCATTGATTTGAAAAATGAACACCTTTAGTCATTGGTTCCTTTGAGCAATGGTAGGACCCGCCAAAAGGGTGTCCAAGTGTCGCCTGCCCCTATCCCACCGGCTCCTTAATTTGATTAATTTAATCCCGCGGGATGGAAGGCAACCAATAACTATAAGTAGTCAATGGGACCCGCCAAGCATAACAAAGGATTTTAATAAGCACGGGCGCTTATTACAAATACATGACTTAAAACGGGCCATTTGCCTAGGTTTATAACATGAACGACATTGAATGAATATTAAAACCCAAACTTAGGAAAGAAAAAGAATTAAAGAATTTTATGACCCGCATAAGACAAGGATTCTATAGGTAGCAACTAGGAACACTAGGCTCAAGGGGTCAGTGAGAAACGAATGCAAAGGCATAAGATATGACTTAAGAGAATGGGAACAGGTAAAAACCAGTCAACTTCGAATTAGATCAATAGTATTACAATGTAGGTAAAAGGAAAAGACACTATAATATCTTTAATTTTAAATATAATATCGACCTATCATGCTTTGCAGTATTATATTCACTATCATCTGACTCAAAATAATCAACAGTTATTTATAAGTTATGGATGTTGAACTGTTAGCTTCTGTTCAAGGAATGGATTAATCTTCCTTTTAGTTATTTATCAAAGATTGTGTGAATGACAATGCAATAGGAATTTATAAGTAGTGTCATAAGTGTTCTTTAAAAATGATGCAAAATCACATATCAAATTCAATACCATGGAATACAATATAAAATATAAAATATCACAATTTCATGGAATACAATATAAAATATCATCAACTACAGTTTGGAATATGATTCATGAAGTGCAATGTAAAATTAAATATCATGAAGTGCAATGATTCACAATTTCATTGAATACAATATAAAATATCATCAACTACAGTTTGGAACAATGGAAACTGATTCATGAAGTGCAGTATAAATACCTAAAAGTTGCTAATTCTCTTCCATTTCCCAAATAGAGTCAGGGTCCTCAAACTGATGTTCATCTTGAGATAAAGTAAAAGAGTCATCTTGATTTTGAGTCTTCTCTTCATTTTCTTTGGCCTATGTCTCAAATTCAACATTCATTGTGTGATTTGTGTCAATGTCATCTATCTCAGTTCCACTGCTAGTGCCACCAGTACCAGCGTTTGGAATTGGAGTGTTGCACAACCTGGTCCCTCTTCTTTCCCATGTGGACCTCCAGATTGCGAGTTCCCTTTCAAAAGGAATTTTTTTGACTTTATACACAGTTCCTTTCATCCTCAAGCAATTTTCCAAATTATTGTCTAGTTTGTTTCTTAACTTTGATTTCAAAAATGCCAATGTACTAAAAAATCTCTAATCCTCTACCGACCCCAATATCATTGTTTGACATAAATCAACAAGTTTGAAATATTTTGATATCAAATCACACAATATTTCACTCTGACCTAAGTTTGTCCAAACCTTTTTTATTGATCCTGATTCAAAGGCCTTCTCCATGCCCATGGATTTATACTGGTCCTTCATAGCTATTGAAAAATTCCTACATTGTTGTCTAAGCTTAGCTTCATTTAAAATTCCTTCTATTGTCTGCTCATTGTATGTTACACTTTTCAAAAATTGTTCGATCAAGATTTTTACTTTATCATGAAAATATTTTGGGTTATCTCGGTTTACCCAAAATTGAGGATACACAATACCCATGGCTTCAAGTATTTCATGTCGAGTGAATCTTTCACAAATCTCTGAGGAAAGAGATTTTGCTAATTTCCTTCAAATTATCACTAACAGATTTAACAATTCCATTAAAATCTTCCTCATTAACAACTACTTCTCTGCTAGAGCACCTAGCTATCTTACAATGGTCCATTGGTATCTCATATCCATGTACACAGATGCAAAAGTTCCTACTTGCATTAAACTGTAAATAATTATCAAGATTATTCAAATTAGTAAGTTTACGCCACATGAAATAATTTGGGCCTTCTTGTGTTAGATATAGATATAGATGATCGAGGGCCAAGCATGTATGTTTACGTAGATTGGCATATTCATAAATATATATAGTTCTATCTTGGGCTTTCTTCACAAGATTTTTCATCACATCCATCATGGGGAGAAGACTAGCTAAATTCAAGAGTGTCTCTATATCACTTAACCTATGTAAGAGGTCAGGAGCTTTGTCTACTGTGTTGCAATGCTCATACATCACTCCAATCAAGGATTGATATTTTGAAAGAACTCGTTACACTGGTCCATGTAGGGAGATCCATCTGGTATCAACATCCTTGATAAGCTTGTTTCCTAGTGTTATTACCTTAGCAAAATTTTGAAATTCTGCGAAATGTATGGGACTTCGGTAGAAGTATACGTGGATCTTGCGGACTAGATTTTCAAGTTTTGATACTATAGGAAACTTGCTTACAATTTTGAATGCTAAATTCATTTTGTGGACCATGCAGTGAATGCCAAGCATGTATGGTGCACAAGTAGTTTGTAACTTTGTGCAAACACGACTCCTTTGACCTTACATCACTACAACTCCATCAGCTCCTACACACACCAACTTTTTGGCAATTGTCAACTCATCCATACCTGCAATTTCATTCAAAGATTTCTTAACTAGTTCAAATAGACTTTGCAATGTTGAATTGTCCTTTATTTTATGAACACATAGAAGATGAGCTTGGTGAACATGTTGTTCTATAGTATACAAATGCATACAGACCCAAGAAGTATTTTCTACCGCAATAACTTCATCTAAAGATAATGCAATGAAATTTGACCTTTTTACTTTCTCCTTTAAATATTTCTTTTCCACTGTAGCAAGATAGTTTTCCCATTCCCATCCAGCGTTTATTGACCAATGTGAGAAGGGAAATTGAGGAACACCCAAATAAGATAATAAACTAGAATATGCTAGGTAGTCTATCATAAGACGCCCTCTAGACAAAATATGAAAAACAACACTCATCTGAATAGTTTTTGATAGATTTGTTGCTTCCATTGCTTTTCCAAATTAAGCCTCAAGTGTACCTTGACATGTAGCAAGCTTCGAAATTCTTTGGTCATGCTCTTCATATTTCACAGCATACCTAACATGAAGACATTCTTCCTTTCATTTCCATCGTACGACTAATTGTTCCTTTCCGTCTATGATTTATTTTTCATAAAATTTACCTATATGCTTTTCTATAGTGTCAAGCTTTAGTTGCAATGTCTTGTCTCTTCCACATTTCCAGCTATAAATCATACATTTGGCCTCTGTTGCACTTTCAGTATCATTTTCTTTCCCCACTGGTACAATGAATGGGTACTTTGACAACCAACCAAGTTGAAAATTCCTTGGCATTTCCCACTCGTGCCCCATTTTTTATTTTCTTTTTCTTTTCTTGCTACCAACATCATCCTCATCCAAGTCAATTATCTCATTCTGGCTAACCAGGGTATCCCTTGGAACATCTTATGTGGTATTTCCATCCTCATTTGATACATTGTGATTTAACTTAATGACAATCTCACCTTGACCTTCTACTGGCGGTGAGGTATTCTGAATGCTTTCTTCATTAATATTTGGTGGAAGAGTTGATGATGTAGATCCATCTTGATCTGATGGATTAGATCCTTTTCCAATTCCAAAGTAAGACTGTATGGTACCTCTACGTTTTGGGCATTTTGATGGCCTCCCAGTCTCTTCACTACCTTGAGGAGTCTTACCCTTGCTGCTTGACATATTGATCTCTCACTTCAAATAAAATCTGGAAAAAATGTCTTCTTGTTTAAGAAGGACGAAGAATATAGATCCCATTCCCTACTCAATATCATCTTTAAGATTGAAGCAAGAATGGAAAAGAGATAAAGAAATCTTATTATTATAACTAATAACACTATGAAGAAATGATCACTCACCTTTAAGTCTATCTTTTCAGCTATCGTTGACTTCCGAATCGAGAAGTAGAACCTTAGAATTGAACAAAATGTGTAAGAATAAATAACAGTTTCAATTGTATTTATATCAATCCATATTTGACGAATTCCGTGGGATTTTTAAATGGTATATTAAAAATTTGGTGAATCATGCATTTTCTTATACAACAATACGTTGTAATTTTCAAGGTGAAATGTGTCCTCAAATGTAATTATTTTTTAATGTTATTGGAAAAATAGGTCCTCATAAGCAACTATTTATAAATTTTAATTGGCAAAATGGGTCTTCACAAGCAACTATTTGTAAATTTTAATTGGTAAAATGGGTCTTGATACAATGTTGTTTTAATAGTATTGGCGAATATGTAGGTGTTTTATTACATGCTTCCAGGATTCCAGGAAAAAATATTAGTCGGTCCATTTGAAACACATAGTTTATTATGGAAAATTTGTTGCTTAAATATGCCTCATAAAATAAATCATTGGCAAATGGACATTGCATTGGACTGATAATTCATAAAATTTGGGTGATTTGGACACCCTGTTGGGTGTGATTAATTCACCAATTTCGAGTTGGCCAATTTCTAGAATTCGCCAATTGGCGAAGATTCAACACTAAAGTTTTCCCTACCACAAATTTATTTTATACTAGATACTACTTAAATTTAGCCAGTGTATGCATAATGGCTAACATATCCTCATCATAAATGGAGAGGCCTCTCTCTATTTCCTTGGACTTCCTACTTTCAAAGACTATAGGATTTTTTTTTGCATTAGGAAATATCTAATTCCCTCACCAAAAGCATCACATTCTAACACAAAGAGTTGAGTAAAATCTAGCAACACTAAAACTGGACAAGAACTCATTACCTCCTTGAGCCTTTTAAAGTTTATTTTTGTTATCTCTATCCAAATAAAAGACCATTTCTTGGTCAAGTATGTTAAGGGTGATATCAACTATGAAAAAAACCTAAAAAAATACTTGTCATATTTTCACAAACTAAAGAATCCCCTAAGATGGGTTAATGTCTTAGGTGGTGGCCAATCTGAGATAGCTCAAATCTTCTCCTGGTCCACTTTAACTCCTCTACAATTATCACATATCCCAAGTATAATATATATGTCATACCAAACTTGCATTTGGATGCTTAGAAAAAATATATTCTTCCTCCATAATCCCTAAGACCTCATCAATGTTTCTAAGGTGATCTATTTTTTGTTGTATATTAGGATGTCATCAAAGTTCGGATGAGTATAAAATTTTATAATTTATTATTAAATATTGATTCATACATGAGTATAATATAGCAAGTGTATTGGTCAATTTGAAATGCATGACCAAGAACTCATAGTGTGCATAATGACATCTAAAAAGAATATTGCATATGTCCTCTTCTTTGACTAGATAATCTAGTGATATCTTGACCTAAGATCAATATTCAAAAAGTAGACTAGCCCATGCGATTCATCAATCAACTCATCGATCTTTGGAATAGGATACATATTCTTAAATGTTTGTATTCAGATCCTTGTATTCGATGCACATTTTCATGGCCTCATTCTTCTTCTTAAACAAGACTATTAAAGAAGCAAAAGGAGTGTAAATGCCCTATATCAAGTAGGTCATTGATTTATTTCTCTATCTCTTCCTTATTCCTTTTTGGGTGGTAATAAGGAATAGTTATCATGGGCCTGGTCCCTTCCTCTAACTCAATTTTTTTGAAATATTCAAAGCCCATAGCTAGTGGTCTTCCTAGGGAAATGTCACCAAATACCAAGCTATGTTTATCCAATAGAAACTAAATGCCATCTTATTTTCAGTGACTGTCTTAGGTTCTCTATTTGACATGTCTCTAAGTGCTACCATTTTTCCACATGCTTTGAATTTTAGCTCCATAGTCTATTTTTTAAATACTTCCCTTGAGACGATACCCACAAAACTACATTTGTCTCCCAAAAACCTACTACAAAGAAATTAATAGTCACCTTATGGTTGAATAATACAATGCTCAAGTGTGATATCCTTTTGGTGCATGACATAGTAAACCCATTTACAACCATCACACTAAACAATTCAAAACTTTCCATATCAATTCATCTCATTACTACTAGGCCCTCATCAATGAAGTTGTGAGTTGTTACACCATCAATCAAAACTAACACTCTCTAACCTTATAGTAATCCTCTAACTCAAAATGGATTATACATGGGTGTACTTTTTAGAGTGGAAAAAGTGTTAGTGTTGTAGCAGCGGGAGATATTTTCTCCTAATTATATCTTGCTCAAGGCAAGTTGACCTTCATCTTTTATAAATAAAATATATTTGTTCTAGGTCATCCCTAGAGAGGAAGCCGCCCAACTTTGTATATAAAGAGGATGGTGTCCTCTCATTTGATCAAGGAATTCAATCATTCCAATTCGCACCTATACCAACAGTTCACCTCCTTGTAGCATCAGATCATATTTTTGTAAGAAGTGTTATCATTCAAGATCTAGTGCTTTCAAGATTCAATACAAGGAAAAGTTACATATCTTATTGTATGTGGCTCGGCCTATTCTAGGGCCTAATTTTGTATGTAGTTTCTACTCTTATTATTCCGATATATAAGAGAATATTCTTTGCTAGGTTTTTCTCCCTCAAGTAGGAGGGTTTTCCCAGGGTAATCATTGTTTTCATTGTCTATGTCTTGCATTTTTCTGCTTGTTTACATTTCTGATCTAAAAACTAAAATGGTATCAGAGCGGGTTTAAGAAAAGATCTGATCAGATTTGTGTAAGTAGTCAAGAAGTTAGTATCCTTGGAGATATTCGCCACCAACTGACACCCATTCAGACAAATTAATTTGAGGAGGAAGAATAAGTCGAACTCATTTGGAAAGAGTCACACTTCATAGAAAAGCAGGCACAATATATTTTGATTCATTTTTTATGAGGTTTGAGCGCAGTCAGTAATATTTTGTTGAGTGTGTGCTACAGTGATCTTTCAATGTTGAATATTTACTGAACTAAGATTTGTCATTAGTGTCTCTATATTTTCTCTACAATTTGGATGATTTTCTTTATTGGTAGGGGAGGAGTTTCTCCAAAGTATTGAAGCATTTATGAGCCACAAGCTAGGTAAGAAACAAATAATTTTCAGGCATATTATTGTTGGTTTACAATTAGATTTAGCAGGTGTTTGATTGGATTGTAGATAAATATATATTGGCCTTGGAATGCCAACATTTGATCTTGTAGAAGAGAACTCAATGAATGAATATGCATCCCCCTATACTCCCAGCATGCCATTTTTTTTTCACCAGTTCTAAGCCACCATATTCGTCATATCCAGTAACTAGTGTTCAATCTAATGTTTCTAGCGTGCATTATTATGATTCTGGGTATCACTCCTATCCCTATCGTCTTGATTTCTCTTCTTCAAGCAATTCATAGTATAATCAAGACCGGTATACGAGTTCTCCTGTTCCACTTGTTATTCATGATTTTTATTCTAAGAATGAAGATCCAACAATATCCTATTACTCATATGTCCCATCCTATGATGCTAATGGGTTTTATGCTTATGGGTCATGCCCTTATCCTGAACAACTGCATTTAGATCCTTTGACTTCATCTACTGTTATTACTACTACGCCTTGGGAGAATTGCACTTCTGCTTCATCTAATGCTACTACAAATTTTTGTGGGTCATTGCAAACTCCAAGTTGTGGTTTCTATGGTGGGTGTGAAATCAAGGTGGAAAATAGAATCAGAAGCTACAGGAGGTTGACAATAGTAGAGCATCTAGAGGCTATTATTTGGGCGAAATACAGTCAGATGATGACATCCTTGAAGCTCTAACTACATCTTCTTATCAAACACAACATCATCCATTTCCATGGTCTTGGGGAATCTGTGCTTGTTGTGATGGCATGCAAAGTTGTTGCATAGGTCTAGTTTGTCTGTGTATTCTATTGGTAAAAAATGTGGAATTTTTGGAAGGACGACCTTGGACTGGACCCTACTTTGTTCATTTCCTATTGTGGGGTGTTATTACTAGAATTTTGTGTCCATTGACAGAAGGCACTCTATTGGGCTTGTTGGGTTCATTTGTTTCATGCTATGCATGTGGCTATAGAAGAGTTGTTCGTGCCAAGTATAATCTGGAGAAGACATCTCTCTTCAATGAGTTTGTAGAAGATATATGCAATTAATAAAAGTATCTACTACCAGAACTATGAGTTATTGTGTGTGCCTCTTATGTTCCTTCAATCTAAAGTGAATGTTGAGTGAATTGAAGGAGAAATAATGCTTCATATGAGCAGATCTAAAGGAAAGATAAGAGTAGACCTGAAAAGGGTTTAAGTGCAACACATAAGAAGATTCTGATTTCAACAAGAATGCAAGATGGATCAAGGAGCAAAAGGATGATGGATTAATTATCTGAGATTGCATAAGGAATTCAAAGGCAGGAAGAGCTTGAGGCATCCTGTGAGGAAGTCATTCCAACTGGAGAAATGAAAAAACATGGAGACATAGCTTGCAGCCTTGGGACTGAGTTGGTGGCACATAACTCTCATGATTCTTCACTAGAGACATCTCTCGAGGGTACAAGGTTGGATCAGCCTTGGATGGAGAATTTGCATTAGCAAATAAGATTGAGAAAGATGAAGACGCTAAACAACGGAGAACCTATATAGATTGTCATTATGATCAGCTACTCTGAAGAGGAGGAAATGACATTCATAGGGAGTTAAATTCAGAGAATTCAAGGCACAAGTTGAGAGAATTTCTGGGAAAAGGATTAAGGTTTTGAGATCAGTCAATGGAGGGGAGCTCACTTCCAGAGGATTTCTTTGCAATCTCTGAGACAAGGATCAAGAGGGAGTTTTGTGACTCACTGAGAAGAAGTGAAGGTGTCAACTAAGTGGGTTGCAGTGTTGCAAGGACAGGTGCTAAAGTCCTTGGAAGACTTCTTCAACTGTAGAGAACATAATTGCACAAGACAGTCAATCTAGATTTAACATTGGTAGCTCTGCAAACCTATTCAGAATAGGGTGATCTGGGATGAGGTAAAGAAGGACAGCCCTGAACTCTCGCAAGTCAATAGTGTCAGAGGTGTGTGTTGGAAACCGTTCCGCTAAGGAAAGCATTATAGACAATCTTGGATGAGGAGGTCAGGAGGTTGATGCAAGTAGTTGGAGCTTCAGAGGGAGTCACATCATCATGAAGATTTGTTGTAATGTATATTTCTCTGAGATGGAGAAATATAAGGTGAAAGCCCTTGTAGTGTATATTTCTCTAAGACAAAGAAATATGAGGTGCAAGCCCTTATGCATCTCTGAGACTGAGATGAGACATCATGTTGAGAGACTCCATGACGACATCACGTTGAGAGACTTTGAGATGAACCCTTGTGCATCTCTGAGACTAAGATGTGCTTATTTCCACACATTGGAGTAGCCACTGTGGACATCATGTTGAGAGACTCCATGACGACATCACGTTGAGAGACTCTGTGATGAACCCTTGTACATCTTTGAGACTAAGATGTGTTTCTTTCCACACATGGGAGTAGCCATTGTGGACGTCATGTTGAGAGACTCCAAGACGACATCACGTTGAGAGACTTTGTGATGAACCCTTGTACATCTCTGGGACTGAGATGTGTTTTCCATAAATGGATGTAGCCATTGTGGACATCATGTTGAGAGACTCCATGATGAACTCTTGTACATCTTTGAGACTAAGATGTGGTTTTCCACAAATGGGTGTAGCCATTGTGGGCGTCATGTTGAGAGACTCCATGACAAGGATATCTGGAAAATACCTCCCTAGCTAAGAGGGAGTGTTAGTGTTGTAGCAGTAGGAGATATTTTCTCCTAATTATATCTTTTTCAAGGTAGGTCAACCTTCATCTTTTATAAATAAAATATATTTTTTCTAAGTTGGCCCTAGAGAGGAAGTCGCTCGGCTTTGTATATAAAGAGAATGATGTCCTCTTATTTGATCAAGCAATTCAATCACTCCAATTCGCACCACTAGCAGCAGTTCGCCTCCTTATAGCAAAAGATCAAATTTATGTAAGAAGTGTTATCATTCAAGATCTAGTGCTTTCAAGATTCAATACAAGGATCTAAGTTACATATCTTATTGTATGTGGCTCGGCCTATTCTAGGGCTTGATTTTGTATGCAGCTTTTGCTCTTATTATACTGATATATAAGAGAATATTCTTTGTTGGGTTATTCTCCCTCGAGTAGGAGGGTTTTCCCAGGGTAATCACTATGTTCATTGTCTATGTGTTACATTTTTCTTCTTGTTTACATTTTTGATCTAAAAACTAACAAAAATTATCTCTTACAGCTCCTCCAACATGGTGGTCTTTTGTTTTAGGTTCTTTTTCTTCATGATCATTCCATAAACCAACTTCCTCTTTTTCCTCTTCATTATTGGAGAACTTCAATATAGTGAACCTTGCCTCTCCCAAGGAACTTGTGATCTAGTTCCCATGATTATTTGCATAAAAGAAAATCTTTGTAGCTCAATATTTGTTTCATCATCCATTGTTGTCTTCTTAGGCCATTCTTTCTAAAAAGGTTTCTTATCTTTATTTGGTGGAAATGAATTAGGATCATGGAACTTATTTTTGATGCAAGAGCATTCAATGGTGTAGGGGAAATCTTGCATCACCCAAAAAAATGGTTTTTACTTATTTTCTTTAGTTGTTTTGAGTCCCATGATGACACTTAAGGGCTGTAAGACAGTCAAAATGGATGAACAACCTTCTATTTTTATTTGCATCCAACATCTCAATTTATTATATCTAAAATATAATAGATCTCAATAATTGAATATACCCAAGGCTTGATCAAGTCAAATCAATATACTATTACTTCACAAGTTAAATGCACAATTCATCATTTAGTCTAGTAATTAGAATATACACTTCGAACAAAATAAATTATTATATCATTTTTAGGTTTATCTTACTAAAATGATGAGTGAACATTTTATGTCTTTTGCCTCATCAATTTCTTGATGTTTAATAAAATGTAATGATTGCAACATAAACTTTAAATTTATTTTACAATTGTGAAATAATTAGCAAATCTATCTTTTAAAAATCCATCTAAAATATATTGAAAATCAATCATTTTATTATTTAGGAGTTATTTTATTTTACTTTACAAGTATTTAAGAATTATTTTCTTTGTATTTACTAGGAGTTATTTTATAGTTTTAATTTATTTTTAAATATATATTGAATCTTTAATAGTTTTTGTTTTTTATTAAATAAGCAAGGTTAGGGCCCTGATCCCATACAAAAACAACAAAATTGTCCAATGCAACATCAACCAGACAAGAACAACAAAACATAGGAGACAACAAAACAAGAAACAACACTACATCTCCTCACCAAAGCCACAGAGAATAAGCATCAACCAATTCCTAAAGAGTCAAAACAAATAACCCTATCCAAGTACTAGTATAATTTTAACCAGACCATACTATCATTAATCCAGATATTATCATAGGGCAGGCAGAGCCTGTCATAAGTTCCCAAAGAGCATATAACCACAAACAAACATTAACAATATATAAACATAGTTCAGAGTTACCAAGCCAATGTCAGATATAAACCTTACAAAAGAGCCAAAAAACAATTGACCAAAGCCATAAAAAGGAACAAAAAAAAACACAGAACAAAGGATTAGGAATCCTCTTTTAGGATCCAAGCCTTATCCAGATCTTTGACAGTATCCTCAAGGTTGTATTTTATCTCCATCATCCTGGACCAATCAGTTTCATCCCTTCTTTTTTTCCTTTGCTATTTTTTATTTTTCCCTGTCCCGATATGGTACCCATCACAGCTCTTTTCATGACATCATCCATCACTCTATAGACCTTTTAATGACCTCCTTAATATCTTGGAACCTATTTGAATTTTCTTCTTTTGCAACATTCTTTCAACTTGCTTTATCATCTCTTCAAGCATTTTCATTTTTGTCTTTTTTGTTTTAGTGTTTCTTTCATTTAGAATCTCATAATTAAGAAGGGTAGTAATTTTGGCGGTTTCCAAATCAGTCAGGGTTTCATTTATTTTTCCCTATTCTTCTACCATTCTAGGATTTGTCCTTTCATCCTCACCATGCTCCTCCTCTTATGGAGTTTTTCCTTCTTCCTCTTCTTGACTAGAATCCTCAATATCTTCAAACACTGAAACCTCTTCCTCAGAGAGTTCAATTTCTCCCAAATTTTCTAGGACATACTCCTTAGAGGAGATATCATTCTCCTCACTTGTGACTTTCTTCCCTTTTTATTCTCTAGTTCCGAAGGGGCCTCAACCTTCCTATATGTCATTTTTTTTTTGTAGTTATTTCTTTTCCTTTGGAAGTAGCAAGAGCAAGATAGGTAGACCTACGACCAACGGGGGTGGTGGAACCGCTTTCAGAGCTTATGTCTTGGTCATCAAGGATTGTAATGGTTTGGGATTCAAAGATAGGGTCTTTAATCACCACTTTTCTTTTCTTAATGACACCAGAAGAGAGAGAGGTGGTATTGTATTTTCAGGAGTAATTTTGACGAGCATCATCCATAAGGGGTCCACTTTTTTAAGTGGAGGTGTCTTGCAAGTTTTTGTTTCTCAGAGGAGTGGGGTCAAATTTCCAATAGCTCAATTTTGATAGAGGTTTTAGGGCATAGATTGCTCTCAAGCAGATTATGAAAGGCATTCTTTTGCAGGGTAGTGGCAAGGACATACTTGCAGATTTCCCTAATTAAGCATTGGTGCAAGGGTGGGTTGACTCCATTAGTGAGGCTCTTCTATAATGATGAAAGGAGGAAAAAATCCAAATTGATTTTTTCCAAATGTCAAATGTGGTTAAGGATAGGGAAGTGGTATCCATGCACTGACTGATATCAATCCTCTAAAGTGAAATATTTCATAACAAAAAAGATAACATTGTGGTAAGGGGGTGGGAATAACAACCTAACATAACCGTTCTAGAACCTTTGTGGTTTCTCATTGGCTTCAAAAAATTTGCTGATGTAGGTTTGGTAGTTCCCCTTACTTACTTTGGCGACTTTCTTTCCTTCATATTTGAGACCAATGGCTTTAGCTATCAGTTTAGCATCCACCATGAAATGAAGCCCACCCATGTCGACCTCTTTGTCCCTCTAGGAATTCACAAATTTATAGCTCTGAGCTCCTCACTATAACCCTCCATAGCCTCAAAGTACGGGGTAAAACTAACACCTTCAAAAGGCTCCATAGCTCCGCATTTTGTTGCAAAGAGTCATGTTTGCTCAGTTTTGTTCTCTTTTTGTGATCTCCCATGGTTTCTTCTTTGGTTAGGTAATTCTTGCTCAGAAGCAAATATTCAACTCTTAGACACTTCTCATCCAAGACAAAAATCACTGGCAGTTAAATTTTTTAGCATTGATGGTAACTTGAGAACTTTTCATTCAAAACGATGATGGCTCAAACCAACTAGAAATAGTTTTAAATAAATCTTGTTGTTCACAATGAGATAACTCATGCCTTTTGTTCCATCATTTGTTGGAAATGACAAGACCCCCTCCATCAAGAATCATAATTAAGTTTTTTTTTTATTATTCACCATACTATCGAAGTTGACTGGTACAGAAGTGTCATGTTGGCAATCCCTTGAAATATTTTTAGTGGGTTGGGCAAGTAAAATTATTATTTGAAGTCTTTCAAACTCCTTTCCCTTTTTAATCCTACACGAGGCTTCTAAAAAATCTTTTATTTTTGTCTTATTACCTTTATACTTCTAAAGAGTTTTCATACTATTGCAATCATTAAAGTTATTCAAGTTCCTACTCTCCCAATTTCCCATAACCATTATGAGCATGGCAATAATTAACATAATAAAAAGATAACATAATGAGCACTCTATCGAAACTAATTTATTTCAATCTTTGTAGGATTAAATAAAAATCCAATTTTTTCTTTGGATATAATCTTGTTGATCTAACTTGGCAATTGAACGAAAATCCAATATGCCCACTCCAATTTTCTTAGGAAAATATTCACCATTGCGTCAGCAACCATGTTACCTACACAATACACATGGCCAATTTTATACTACTGAAAGGTTTTCAACATATTCTTACAATCATCTAGAATGTATTTTAAATCCCAAGGCACATCGGCCATATTATTTAAATAATCCGTTATTAAGTTAGAGTCTCCTTCAACAAAAACTTTTGTGTAACCTTTGTCCTTCATACAATTTATTCCCGCCCACACCGTTTTAGCCTCTTCCATATTATTTGTTGCTACTCCCAGGCCTCTACTATATCCTTCAACAAAATTACCTTGATGATTAATAGTTTTTGTTAACATACTCACACTATTACATTTCATCCCTCCTTGTCATTGTAGTTAAGTCTCTCAATATAATAAATGATTTTAGCTATCAAAACAAAGCATTGAATAAAATACTAGTCAAAGAATGGAAGTGCACATGTCATTCTTAGGGGGAATGCAACTATTAAATAGTATAGAGTTCCTTCATTCCTAAGCCTCACAATTGGCTAAATGGGCTCTCTCATTCCTTGCCCATGTTTTCCCAAACCTTCACCTTTATAACCCATTTTTTGCATAATTTTAAAACCAACATTTCTCTCATTACCATTTACATTATCATCCTTATGTTTACATTCCTCATTTATAAGAACTTCAACTTTATCACATAAATCATTTGATTTATCAACTGAACAATACAGATCTTCAGTACCACATGATGCATCACATACTGATGGATTTAACTTTAAATATTTATTTTCTTCTTTAAATTTACATATTTCTTCCTTCTGCAAACAATTTTCTTCTTCTAACAATTTCAGCTTTTCTTCAAAATCTTCTTTCATTTTCTTAACCTCATCAAACAATTTTAATGTTTCTTCTAATTCTTCATTCTTTCTTTTAACATTATGCAATTCTTTTTCAAGATTCTCAATTTCACATAAAGATTCATATTTCTCCTTTATCAACTCTTTTATTTTTTTTACAAATTTAGAATTATCATTTTTAACTTTTATCAATTCTTCCTCCAAAATTTCATTGTCTTTCTTAACACGTTTACCAGCTCTACCCATTGAAACAAATGATTAACTACACCTTACCTTTGCACTTGACTGTGATTCTACTACCTATTTACCTTTCAACCAACTTCAAACAATTTTTTTTTCCTTCGCTTAGAGTGTGATCTTTTAAATTTAAACAACTAGATCTCCCCCTTAACAACAATAAAATAAAACACTGCAACTTACTTTTTATCTTAGCCTTTCAGTGACTTTAAACTGTATCTCTCCTTGGTTGGTGGCTTCTATGCCTTTCCTTCAACGACTATCAGCTCTTCGCATAATCTCCAAGGTTAACTCTTCCATACATTAAACAACGATCTACCAACATTTCTTATGGAAGTGAGCCTTCATTGGACGGTTTTGATCTCCTACGAACCTTTTTTCTTTTCTTTTGGACAACACTTTTCTCCTTCAAGCAGCTTCACATCAACAACTTTCTATATAGCTACGATTAACAGCAAACGATCTCCTTTGAAAACTTTTGACGCTCAAGTATAATCTGTAATAAAACAAAACACAATCTCCCATTTTTTATAATATATAATTTGCAACACTTTCCAGCTGCGGCTAGCTATGATCTTTGTGAATGCCTTACATTGAATGAAGACTGTTATCCTTTACTCCTTAGACGGTGGCTGCAATGAGCCCAACAATTCTCAGCGATCTGCCCTCTTTTGCATACAATAAATTAGCAATTACTAGGAGACACTTTTCATTTTGACCTGTGCTCTGATAACCAAGATCTTCAACTAGCTCTGATACCACATGTTAGAAAAAAAAACAGAGACAAAAATATACAGAGAGAGAATGCTACAGCATAAAACACATTATATTCATTAATTTGATTGATGCCAAAAAGGCTATAACAACTTGATTAAATAGATACATTGCAACAGCCTTACAAGGAAACTTCTATTCAGCTCTACAATCTAAAATAGAAAAGACTAAAACAACTTATAAGATTGGTTTGACAGATTCTAATATAAACTAGAAAAACTGCGGTAGAAATTAGAAACTTCCTTCCAACATAAAAGAGTGCATTCTCTATTCCATACAATATGCCTTAGAGGAAATTTGAGCCTCTTAAGGCAGTCAATTTAATACTCACTCAGCACTTAGTAAGAATGTCTCATTGGAATCCTCCAACGTTGTGGCAGGTTGCCAATAGTATCGGGCAACTTCACACCCTTCTAAATGGTGCTGTAGTTGTCACATCTTGCCAATGGTATCAGGGACATTCTTTAAGCGCACACACTTCAAAGTCAAGTGCGTCAACTGTGACAGGTTGCCAACGGTATCGCAGAGCTTATTTAAGCTGTTACACCAATTCAAATCCAAAGTTCTGCAGCTATGACAGGTTGCCGAAGATAACAAGGAAGTTATTCAAAGTTAACAAATCTACTTACATCCCAAGTTCTGGAGATGGTGATAATCGGCGGCAATTTCCCACATAAACTTATGTCCAAATTCTGGAGCTGTGGTAAGTTGCCAATAGCATCAGGGATGTAATTCAAATTCTCACACCAATCTACATCCAAGTTCTGCAGCTGTGATAAGTTGCCAATTGTATCAGGGAGGCTTTTCAAATTACTACATGAATTTAAATGTAAGTGGTTCAGCTGTAATAAGTTGCCAGTGGTAGCAGGGAGTTCATTCAAGTTCTCACACCAGCCTAAATTCAAGCTCTGCAGCAGTGATAAGTTGCCAATGGTAGCAGGGAGATTATTCAAATTCACACACCCATTTAAATCCAAGTGTTGCAGTTGTGACAAGTTGCCAATGGTATCAGGGAGGTTATTCAAATTTCCACATGAACTTAAATCAAAATGGTGGTGCAGCTGTGATAAATTACCAATAGTATCAGGGAGGTTATTCAAATTCTCACACCTACTCAAATTCAAGCACTGAAGCTGTGATAAATTGCCAATGGTATCAGGGAGGTCATTTAAATTCTTACAAGTACTCAAATCCAAGTGTTGCAACTGTGACAAGTTACCAATGGTATCAGGGAGGTTATTTAAATTCTCACACCTGCTCAAATTCAAGTGCTGAAGCTGTGATAAGTTGCCAATGGTATCAGGGAGGTTATTCAAGTTCATACAATCACTTAAATTCAAGTGCAGCAGCTCTGATAAGTTGCCAATGGTATCAGGGAGGTTATTCAAGTTCCAACAGCAACTTAAATTCAAGTGCTGCAGCTCTGATAAGTTGCCAATAGTATCAGGGAGGTTATTCAAGTTCCAACAGCAACTTAAATTCAAGTGCTGCAGCTGTGATTAGTTGCCAATAGTATCAGGGAGGTTATTCAAGTTGTCAGAACTTAAATCCAAGTGCTGCAGCTGTGATAAGTTGCCAATGGTATCAGGGAGGTTATCCAAGTTCTCACACGCTCTTAAATCCAAGTGCTGCAGCTGTATATTTTTAAGTGAAAACAGGGAGGAGATATAATGGCTTTGAACGACGTCGCCGGATGATATTCGCACAATCTTCAATTGCCAAATGTTACCTACAAATCTGGAGTGACCTGGCTTCTTCTTAACTCTATCCATCCCAGTGGCATGCCAACAATGCTCAAGCCGTAACCATATTAGCATGGCCAGTGTGTCTTTCGTCATGCCTTCAATATCCACATCCTGCAAACAAAGATAGCGAAGACCGGGCCTGTACAGCAATTCGAGCCTTTGTGGATTGCCTCCACTGAGTTGAAGACGAGTGATGTTGTTGGATATGATGCTCGAATGGGCAGCTTCCCATACTCGGGTACCCTCTTTTTCTTTTTGAGCAATGGTGCGCCCCATATCTCTCAAATGGTCATGCATATCAAATACACCTTTATCATTAATCTCTATCAGTAACTTCATTGAAAGATTACATAAGGCAGTGTCTACCTTCTCATACAAAGATTTCCAGAAAACGATGGGAAATCCTTTGTGCTCTCGAATGAAGAAACAAGCAATGTCAACAAATATTTCTTTTTCATCATCAGTAAGAGCACTATAACTGATGTAGAGCCTGTCGTAAATGTCTGGGTTGGAAGTAATGTTGAGAAGAGCTTCTTCCCAGCAACCTCTGTTATCCTGCTTATCATAGAGGAAGGATCCAATTACTTCCAATGAAAGAGGATGCCCCTTACAGGCTTCCACTATTCTTTTGGACAGATCTTGGTAAGTGAGAGTTGGAGAGGGTCTGAGAAAGGCATGCCAACTGAATAACTGGAGGCCTTCATTTATCTCCAATCCACTCATCTCGTGGATGCACTCAGCCCGAGCAACATTGACAATATGTTTATCTCTGGAAGTTATAATAACTCTGCTCCGAGGGGCCAGCCAATCTCCAACCAAAGCTTTCAACTGTACAGCAGCATCCACATCATCCAAAATTAGCAGGACACGTTTTCCTCCCAGACGATCTAAGAACAAAGATATCCCCTCATCAATACTATCCACTTTTTCACCATAATTTTCACCATAATTGATTAAATCTTTGAGAATTTTTTCCTGCAATTTTGTAAGGTCTGCAGCAGTGGCGCGGACATTAAATACAAAAGAAGCAGCTTCAAAATGACCACGAACTTGATTGTAGAGGGCCTTGGCAACTGTGGTCTTGCCAATACCACCAATACCCCATATTCCAAGTTTAGACACCCCATCCACTGCATTGAGATTTAATTTCTGAATCAGAAGATTCTTCACGCTCTCCACTCCCACTGGATGCTCTGCAACTTGTAAGGGCACTCTATCCAATGTTTTGATGAGGTCGTTCACAACTGTCTTTACCAGCCGAGCTTCGTAGCTGCAATGGCCAGAGTGGGTCAATTGAAAGTTGGAAAATAAAACTCAAAAATGGAATATTATTTTAACTTAGATTAAATAAAGGAAATTTAAGGAAAAATAAAACATATTTAAGAATTATTTTCTAGTGTTAAAAATATTTTTTCTTTAAGAATTATTTGGGTTTATTAGAATTTAAAATTTTAGATTTTAAATTTAATTAATTTATATATCATTAATAATGTAATAAGTTTAATAATAATAAAATTTTGATGTTTAAACTTTATCAACACAATTTTAATATATCAAAAAATAAATAAATTGATGTTTAAAAATTAATTGTTTCACAAATGTTTAAACAATTAAAAAAATATATATTGATTTATTAATGTAAAATCAAATAATTATAATTATAAATCTATAAGTAAAAACTTCAATTAACATAATTCATACTAAATAATTAATTAATAAAATAAAGAAAAATAAAGAAAAATAAAATTTAATTTTAATATATTAATTTCAAAACAAAATTTAAATAAAAATATATTTAAGAATTTATTTCACAGTCAAATAAATTACAATATAAATACTATTCATTTTTAACAACTAAATAATTAATCATGTGTGTGTGTTTTATAAAGAAAACCAACATAAATTTATAGACAACTATTATTTTTAAAAATTGTCATTCTAAGAAACTTTCTTATAATTTATATAAAATATTATTTTAATGAAAATTTTAAATAAAAAATCATAAAAATCAATATGTAAATGAATATGTAAATGAATAATTCTTTATAGTTAGAATTTTAAAATATATTGCAATAAAAAAGTAAAAGGTATTTTAATTAAAATCTATAAAAATGCAATATAAAAATCATGATGTAATATTTAAATTATATTTAAACTTTTTTTTAAGTGTTAATAGGTTCTTTGTATTTTGATGAAGTTGAATGGTTTTTAACAAGTACACTAAGGATCAATTCTGGTTAAGTGCAAGGTCTTGACACCATAAGGGATGAGGCAACTACTTTAGCCAAATGAATACCCCTCAATGAATACCCCTCAATTCTTGACTCACATCTGAAGAGATTTCAACCTAAATCTTGTACTTCCTCTAATGTGTTTATAGAGCAAAATTCATAGTCCCTCTAGTGTGTTTATATAGCAAAACTCATGCCCCTTTTCTCCCCACCATTTCAAGCCACTCTAGCATTTCAAACTTGCAACTTGGAAGTTAACAATAATGTTGTGCCCAACACCATGTGTTCATATAACAAAACAATTAGGACTACAACTATTCTTTGTAGGTGTTTAAACATGGACTATAATTTGAATGGCTACGAGCTAACTAAGGTGCGTTGTTTTTTTATTATGATTTATCCATGTTTAATTGTTGTTATTTTTTCTCCTATGCTATGGTTCTATGGAGGAAACTAACTCAAAAAAAAAATACAAGTGTTTTTTATAGAAATATTAAGTCGAAGTAAAAAAATAATAATAATGAAAATTCATAGAAATTTTTATAGATTGTTTCTTAATAAAATGTGAAGTTTTCAAAAATATTAATATACACCTCATAAACATAAATTTTTTGAATTGATATATTATTAATTCAATATTTGATTGGTCATAAATAAGGGCTTAATCTAATTATTATACATGTTTGTAGTATATTGACTAAAAATGAATCTTGTTGGTGGTGAAAATTACAATTCCATAAATCTTAAAGAACAAAATCAAATCTAAGCTTAGGGACAAATGTTAACTTAGAATCAATAAGCTAAGACTCATACTCAAATAGTGGACAATTGAGTACCAATTCATAAGAGAAGGTGATTCTTCTTCACTTTAAGCTCTATTAGACCTAGATAGTGGTTAAGTACAAGACAAGTAAAAACAATGCTCAATAAGCTTATACATTAGAACTTCAAATAAACCATATCCTACATACAAGAAAATTCCAAAAATATTTTTTTTAATAAACCTCCAATATACTAGTTTATCAATGCTAATACCCAATAACCCCTTTTAGAAAAAAATATGAATACTATGTACAACCTAAGATATAAGCAAAGTTTTATCCTCAATATTATTTCCAACTCCAAAAATATCATACATAATTATGGTACAAAATAGTAATACACATCCCTTTAAAGATACATCTAACATTGGCTCTCATATGATATTACATAACATAAAGATAATAGGCTATTCACTATCACCTAAACAACTAACACTTAAAGTTTATTATGGTGGAAGAATTAGTATTTGAAATACTCATGTCTTGATCCTTTTTGGGAACAAAATTAAGCTTAAAATTAAAACACAAGTAAGGTATGCAAATCTCATGTTTATCATCATGATTGAAGAATAAACAAAGATCAAGGTAGGCATTAAAACTCTTCTAAACTTTTGCTATATATTTTTTCAAATACACTCCTTAATTATCAAATAGCTAAACAATACTATGAATTTTATATAAAAACCTCCAACAAAATAAAAAAATTAAATTAAATAAAAAAATAATAGAAATATACAAATTTCACCATAAAAAAAAAAAAAAAAATGTAAAATATGATATAATAATGAACTACTCTAATTTTGTAAGAATAGATTGATTTTATTTTAACACTATATTTTATCAAATCAAAATCAAAATATAATTCACATTTATCCAGATTTTATATTCACATTAATTTTAAAAAATCACCCAAAAACTTTTGTCAATCATATCCAAAAACAACTATCAACTAATTATATACTTAGAATGTAGACATATATATCATCCATTATCAGCAGCAGCCATGAAATAATAAATCAAAAATATCGAAAAACAAGCAGAAAGTGAGGGTGGTTACTTACCCTTGAGTTAGATCCATGGACCAGCCTGAGCGTTTACAGATCTCCACAAGGGCATTCTTCCACCCCTCAATCTCTTCCCTTGTGTATCGATCTGAATGGGCATAATGTTTGAGAAATGATTGGTTGTAGGGACTCGTCTCACTAAGAGGGTATCTAGCATGAGTTGGATCCACATCATAAAAGAGGGGAATAATCACGCCAGGAGTGCTCAACATTGCAGCGGCCTCCTTTAGACACCAAGCTGAGGCTGCATATCCTTTCGAAAATATTGGGATGCGAATGGCGCTGCTCTCGATTGCTCTTTCCAACCTCAGATCAATAATTTCACCCTTTTTCAATTTATGAGAGTCAATGAAGACATTGAGTCCTGCTGCAGACAGAGCTTGAAAGAGATGATCGACCAGAGTCTTCCTCACATCTGGTCCCCTGAAACTCAGAAACACATGATACCTCTTGCCGCTTTGGAAGGGAAGCTTAGGTGTGGGAGGGTGGTATCTGTGAAAGGCAGGCGTTGAAGTAGAAGTACAAGTAGATGCCATGAAATTGGACTGGACTGAACACAGAAAGAGGAAGAGCAATGAAAAAGGCTTGCTGGACAGATGAGGAGGTGAAGTGCAAAGCATATAGTATGATTTTGGACGGGCCCACTTTTATTTTGTCTTTTCTTCCCTCACCCTACGGCATTGCGAAGTATTCAATTTAATATTTTCTTCTCCCGCTACGGAACTGCGAAGTATTTGGCACTGCAGGCGTGCTCACTTTTATTAATTTGTTTTTTTCTGCACATGGAATAAAATAAATGCAGCGAGATTTTAGGTGTTCAATTCAAATACGTACAGATGTTAGAACTTCTACCACACATTGCAGATGATGGTACGTGAGGGACCCATTTTTATTTAGTCTTTTCTTCCCATGCTTATATGACACGGCAGGCGTGCCCACTTTGATTGCATCTTTTCTTCTCTCCAGCCACGAAACTGCCAAGCATTTGCCACAGCATGCCTGCCCAATTTTATTATTTTTGGTTTTTAATCCACAAGAAGAAGTAAGTCAATACAGCGAGCCCACTTTTATTAGTTTAATTTTTCTTTAGTCTTTTCAACCTGTAGCTCTTTTCGAAAGATTCCATTGTCATGTCGAGCCCACTTTTATTATTTTAATTTTTCTTTAGTCTTTTCAACCTGTAAACTCTTTTCAAAAGATTCCATTGTCATGTCCTTATTAGAGGAATGCAGGTCATTCAGTATATGTGAAGGTCAAGTGAAACTCACTCAAAAGAGCTAGTCATATTTTTCAAAGATTTCATTGTCATGTCCTTATTAGAGGAATGCAAGTCATTTTTTTTTTTTCTCTCAAAAGAGCTTTTTTATTATGGAATGTGATCTAGTTATGTAAACAAATCATATGTAGTTTAATATAAAAAAAAAAAAAAACATACTATCATCAATTATGGCAAATTCATCAAAAGTAAAATTCACCACCAGCAATTCACTGTAGAGGAAAATAATCGCATTAATATTTGGCGGCTAATTTTCCGTTAGATTAATTTTTCGTGACAGTGAATTGCTGGTGGTGAATTTTACTTGGGGTGAATTTGTCATGACGGTGAATTTTCCCTTGGTAAATTGCTGGCGGTGAATTTTCCTAGAGCCAATCATTATATTACAATTACTAATTATTATCTTAAAAATTAAAAAATCAAAGAGAATGCTTCCACAACATTAACTTCTTCACTTACATTTTTAAAACAAATTAATATTAATAATTCTATTATACAAAGCAGCTCATTCATAGTTCATTTAAGTCTTAAGAAATAATCAAAATATTAAAATATTTTTTAAGATATTGCATAAATTAATTAATGAGTGTGTCCCCATAGTGAATTCTTCACTCATTATATTATAGTTAAAATAATGCTAGTAATTAGATTATAAGAACAATCAAATGTAGGTCATTTGACCCATTTAAATGAGCTTTCACATGAAACCCACATTGTAAGTGTCAATAAATAATTATATTGAAGTATTTTTTAAAGGTATTGGATAGAAAAATCAAAGAGAGTGCCCCCACAAGTGAGTGAATTCTTCACCAACTTTATCTTTATCAAAGCCAAAATAACATTAGTAATTAGATCTATAGTTTAAATGGGTAGCCAATAATTTTGTGATTATAGGATTTTTTGTTGTTTTTTTAATTTCTAAGTATGTTTGTCAAATCTTATTTGAACAAAATTCTCAAATTCTCACCCCTTCAGTAGAAGCTTACCCATCGAAGACACCACATATCAAGGTCAAAAAAAATTACATAGGTAGCCCCGGGAGAATGGGAGACATAAGGCTCCATGTAATTATAAAACCTCCTCATTCATTCTATGAAGTGATCATCTTTGTTAGTCTTAGTTCATATTATGTTATAATGTATGTTGAACAATGTCTTTTCCCACTAAAGAAATAATATTATAGAGGAGACAATCATGCCACCATTGTTAATTTATGTAGCTTGGACAGGTGTCTCCATTCCCAAGAAATGTTTATTTAATTATTTAATTATTTTCTAGAGACTTCTAGAAAGGAGTGAGTTGTCTAGATAATTATGTAATTAAATAATTGATTCCTCTAGAGACTTCTAGAATCCAGTTAGTTAGGGTTGTTAGAGTCTAATTAATCTTAGCCATTGATTGAGATTAAATCATGGCCATTGGTTTTCCAATGAGAAAAGTATAAAAGGGGATCAATGGGCATTTGGAAAACACACACACAAGTAGACTTGCAGTGATAGGAAGTAGAGATACTTGAGAAAGACTTGCAGTGTTAGCAAGTAGATTTGTAGTGAGAGAAAATAGTATTGCAGTGATAGCAAGGGCACAGTGATAGCGTTGGGGATAGTAGCTATGGAATTTCAACAGGAGAAATTGAGAGAAGAATTTTTGGAGAAGATTATTGTCGAAGCTCTGCTAGTAAGAGGTAAGCAGTTTATGTATTTTCTTAATTTGCTAAAGTTTAATAAAATTCCTCATCTGCAGTAGTGGTTTTCCCTTCGAGGTTTTTCCACGGACAATTTGTCCAAAAATATTGTGTTCATTATTTTGCATATTTTCTTCTCTATTCCTGTGAGTTTTATTTGTGAAGTTGCAATTGTGTTATTTTTCAATGTTAGCTGTGAATTAATTTTCTAGAGTCAAATAATCTATATTAGATAGGAGATTAATAATCAGTAACTACAATAGAATTTTCACAACCATCCCTCCCATAAGAGAGAAAATTGCATACATGCATTTACTAAGCTTCTTTCATGATTGTTAACAATCCCTTTTGCACAAATTCAAAAAGATGGACCTTAACAAAATATCTTTATTTTGAAATAGATCTTATCAAAATAATACCTATTAGTCAATTCATTCATTTTGGTGTCATCAAAGTCACAAATTGTATCTATATAACTCAATTATTCACAATGGACCAATGTCATTTGTGGCTCTAGGAAGATCTTAGCAATTTTACTCAAAAACTTGTTCATATGCACTTGGTGTATTCCATGGAATGAAGTTCTAATATCTTTGTTATCCTTCACTTTAATGGCATAGATATTTAGTTGAATGGAAATGTTCTTGTAATGTATCTAGCATTTGCACTTGTCCATGTTGTTGTCATGGGTTTAGTTTTGATAACCGTTATACTTTATTATTTTGTATTGAGGTATTATCAATATAATGTATCTAGCATCTATATTCATATTGTATATTGTTTGATGCATCGAGTACCCTTACAGTTAGATCTAATAGTTTTTATCCATTTATATTCATAGATGGATGTGATTATGATCATTTTGACATTCTAGATGTGTTAACTATATGTTTATATAATTGTGCACTCCATTGGATGATTTGACGTTGTTTTGGCTATTATACATATGTGCTGGTATGTTTGATGTGTGAATTGTTGGCAATATTACATTGTATAACTATTTATAGCAGGTGTATGCAGTTATTTGTTTCAACCATTACTCTTTCAATCGCTTCGCTTCCACCTTCCTATTTAAAAATGTATCTCACCTATTTATGGAAGATATCAAATCAATAACATTTAGATTACTTCTCACATTTGGTAGCAGAGCCCTTTTAGTTTTTGTGCCTGTGCATTCAGAATGAGGTGACTTGGTGTGTTGGATTGGCAGCACTCAAATGAAGTGCTTGGAATATAGTTTTGTAAGATACCAGTTATGCTGGGTTTCGTGAGGATGAATCATTGAGGGCAAGTGAGCCTCTTCAGTAATTGGATGCAAAAGCATCTTCATGGATTAGTTTGGGGGTGTGATGGACGTATTTTTAATCTGTGAAATCTGAGATGAAACTAGGCAACCAGAGAAACATCTCGATAAAGGAAGTCTGAGCCAGTTGAAGGATTTCGACTATTTCTTGAATCATAAGGAAACTCTAATGTGAAACAAAGGGCTGGGCTTAAGTATCACACACTAAGTTTTGATCGGTCAATGTTTTTTTTTCCTTTTTCGTTTTTCATTTTGTTTCACCGTCACCATTGGGGTTAGATGTGTTTGTCCTACAACATTATCATATCATCTATCAGCAACATTCTCTCTCAACCCTCTCTAGGTCTCTCCTACACTCTCTAACATGTCTTTCATACTTCTAGGTTTTAAGGTATAGGATTGAGGGTTTAATGTATAGGATAACTCCCCCTCTCAGGTCTCTTCCTCCCTCTATCTTTCCCACCCCCTCTCTCTCTCAAGTCTCTCCCTCGCTCTATCCCTCCCACCCTCTGTCTCTTAGATCTTTCGCACCCCCTCTCCCTCTCTCAAGTCTCTCCCTCCCACCCTCTGTCTCTTGGATCTCTCACACCCCCTCTCCCTCTCTCAAGTCTCTCCCTCCCACCCTAACTAGACAGCTTTCTTGCCCTCGCAAGTTTTTCTCTCTCAAGTCTCTCTCACTCCCTCTCTCTCTCTCTCCCTCTCAAGTCTCTATCTCTTAGGTCTCTCCCACTCCCTCTCTCTCCCTCTCAAGACTCTCTCTCTCAAATCTCTCTCAAGGGTCTCCCACTCCCTATCTCTCTCCCTCTCTCTTAGGACTCTCCCTCAAAATATCCATCCCACCCCTTCTCCCTCTCTCGGGTCTCTCCCTTTCATCCTAACTAAATAAATCCCTTTCTCTGATAGTAGTCTCTCTCTCAAGTCTCACTCCCTCTCACCCTACCTAGACAAATCTCTCTCATGCAAACCCCCTCTCTCTCCTTCTTAGGTCTTTCTCTCTCTCTCTCTTAGGTATCTCTCAAGTGTCTCCCACTCCCTCTCTCTTAGGTCTCTCCCTCAAAATATCCCTCCCAACCACTCTCCCTCTCTCAGGTCTCTCCCCCCACCCTAACTAGATAATTCTCTCTCCCTCTCAAGTCTCTCTCTCTCTCAAATGTCTCCCACTCCATCTCCCTCAAAATATCCCTCCCAACCCCTCTCCCTCTCTCAGAACTCTCCCTCCCACCCTAACTAGATAACTCTCTCTCCCTCTCAATTCTCTCTCTTTTAGGTCTCACTCCCTCTTGCCCTACCTAGACAATTCTCTATCACTCCAACCCCTCTCTCACACTTTGATGAGGGCCACATCACCCAAAACCCATAGAAATCACAACAATAGATACCAACACAAAGGATGTGAGATAGAAAAATGACTCTTGCAATTATTTTCAGAAAATGAAATTATAGATTCAAAGCTTACATGCTATAGCCTCATGGGCTTGATTCATTACATCAAAATCAACTCTGAAAATAAAATCTACTATTTAGAGCCACAATTTGCACTATTAGGGCCACCTTCTACAACCCCCATTTAACCCTTTTTATTTTCCACAATAACCACCCTAGAATGTTCTAGAAAGTTCAAATTTCCCCTTTTTGTTCTAGCGCCAAATGTCCCACCATTTGATTTAGATAGCCTAGGTAGAAATTTTTATGAAATTCACTTTTTCGAGGACCAACTTCACAAGGCCATAACTTTTGATCCAGGTGTCTGATTTGCTATTATTGCATGTCGTTGGAAAGTTCTCGACGAGCTTTACAACATGTAAACCACTGTAGGTCGGTTTAGCTACTTTTTGGGTTGTTTTGGGGCCTCTAAAATTTTATGCAACTAAAAAATGAAAACAATTGTTTTTGGGTGATGCAAGATTTCCCTACACCGTTGGATGCTCCTAAATCACACTTCCTCTCAACTCTCTCTCTCTCTCTCTCAGGTATATCTCTTTCAGGTCTCTCTCTCAAGTGTCTCCCACTCCCTCTCTCTCAAGTCTCTCCCTCAAAATATTCCTCCCAACCACTCTTCCTCTCTTAGGTATCTTCCTCCCACCCTAACTAGATAACTCTCTCCCCTCTCAATTTTATCTCTCTCAGGTCTCACTCCCTCCCACCCTACCTAGACAACTCTCTCTAACTCCAACTCCCTCTTTCCCACTCCCTCTCTCTCCTTCTCAGCTCTCTCTCTCTCTCTCCAACTCCCTCTCTCAGGTCTCTCCCTCAAAATATCCCTCCCACCCTAACTAGATAACTCTCTCTCTCCCTCTCAAGTCTCTCTCTCTCTCTCTCAGGTCTCACTCCCTCCCACCCTAACTAGGCAACTCTCTCTCACTCCAACTTGCTTGTGGTAGTACGGTGTTATCACTACCCTGTAGAAATGGTCAAAGGTATCCTATGGTGGTGCGGTATAGTCACTGCCACACCATGATGGTGTACGAGGCTTGGTGTAGTAGAGCGGTAGATACCGCCATACTGCGACAAGCTAGTTTGTGTATAGCAATGTAGCGGTGGACAGTGGATGACTGGATGTCATTGGTGGGATAGTGAGTTATTGATAGTTAAACAGTTTGTGACCGATTGCATATGGGATTCGAATCAAATTGACTCCTCAGTTGGATGGAAAACATAGAACAAATGTGAATAGGAATTGCAACATTCTATAATGTAGTGATTACTATGTTGTTTGATTGGAGAATGAGGTTGATCAGGGAACTTGTTGTAATTGACAATGTGAATTAACATTTGGAAGCATAATTTGTAACTTTTTATGTAATAATTATTTACTGCAATACAAAGTGACTTTGATTGGTGTGTGGGTTTTTCTCCCATAAGGGTTTTCCCATGTAAATCTAGTGTTCAATTTTGTGTGGTTGTGTTAAATTTTTCTACTCTATTATTCTATTAATGTGCATCTTAATGAACTGTAACTTTAAATTGAATGACATATCTGTATTTCTCTTCTAAGAATTGGCATTAGGAAAGTGTTTTCACACTCAGCTTTCCTTACATCTCTCTCTATCTCTCCCTCTCAAGTCTTTCTCTCTCTCTCTCTCACTCCAACTCCCTCTCTTAGGTTTTTTTCTTTCTCTCTCCCTCTCATCTCTCTCTCAGGTCTCTCCCTCAAAATATCCCTCCCAACCCCTCTCCCTCTCTCAGGTCTCTCCCTCCCACCCTAACTATATAACTCTTTATCTCAGGTCTCACTCCCTCCCACCCTACATAGACAACTCTCTATCTCTCTCTGGTCTCTCCCTCAAAATATCCCTCCCAACCCCTCTCCCTCTCTTAGGTCTCTCCCTTCCACCCTAACTAGATAACTCTCTCTCTCTCCCTCTCGAGTCTCTCTCTCTCACTCCAACCCCCTCTCTCACACTCCCTCTCTCTCTCTCTCTCCCTCTTAGGTTTTTCTCTCTCTCACTCACTCCAACTCCCTCTATCAGGTCTTTTTATTTCTCTCTCCCTCTCATCTCTCTCTCTCAAGTATCTCTCTTAGGTGTCTCCCACTCCCTCTCTCTCTCCCTCTCAAGTTTTTCTCTCTCACTCCAACTTGCTCTCTCAAGTCTTTCCCACTTATGTTTGAGGTTTTAATGTATAGTGTATAGGGTTGAGGGTTGAGGGTTGAGGATTTAATGTGTTGAGGGTTTAAGGGTTGAGGGATTAGGGTTGAAGGGTTGAGGGTTTAAGGTTTGAGGTTTGAGGGTGTAGGGTTTAAGGTATAGGGTTGAGGGATTGGGGTTGAGGGTTTAAAGTATAGAGTTGAGGGATTAGGGTTGAGGGTTTAATGTATAAGGTAGAGGGTAGATGGTTTCAAGGGTTTAGGTATTAGGGTTTAAGGGTTGAGGGTTTTAGGTTTGATGGATTAGGGTTCCAGGTATAGGGTTGAGGGATTGGGGTCGAGGGTTTAATGTATAGGGTTGAGGGTTGAGGGTTGAGGGTTGAGGTATTACCATTTAAGGGTTGAGGACCTTTAAGGTTTGAGGTATAAAGGATTAGGGTTTAAGGTAAAGGGTTGAGGGTTGAGGGTTTAAGGTTTGAGGTTTGAGGGATTAGGCTTTAAGGTATGGGTACCTAGAGGGTTTAATTGATAGGGTAGAGGGTTGAGGGTTGAGGTATTACAGTTTATGGGTTGACAGTTTAAGGTTTGAGGTTTGAGGGATTAGGATTTAAGGTATAGGGTTGAAGGATTAGGGTTGAGGGTTTAATGTATAAGGTTGAGGGTGGAGGGTTGAGGTATTACGGTTTAAGGGTTGAGAGTATAAGGTTTGAGGATTCAAGGATTAAGGTTGAGAAATTAGGGATGAGAATTTAATTGATAAGGTAGAGGTTTGAGGGTTGAGGTATTAGGGTTTAAGGATTGAGGGTTTAAGTGTTGAGGTTGGAGGTTAAGGGTGTAAGGTTTGAGGGTTGAGGGATTAGGGTTGAAGGGTTGAGGCTTTAAGGTTTGAGGTTTGAGGTTTGAGGGAGTAGGGTTGAGGGTTGAAGGTTTAAGGTATAGGGTTGAGGGTTTCAAGGGTTGAGGGTTGAGGGTTGAGGGTTTGAGAGATTAGGGTTTAAGGTATAGGATTGAGGGATTAGGGTCGAGGGTTTAATGTACATAGGGTAGAGGGTGGAGGGTAGAGGGTTGAGGTATTACAATTTAAGGGTTGAGGCTTTAAGGTTTGAGGATTGAGGGATTAAGGTTTGAGGTTAGATGGATTAGGATTTAAGGTATAGGGTTGAGGGTTTTGATCACATATCTCTAAAGATTCATATTGGATCCCACTTTTACATTTGCCATCCCCTATATGCTTAACCCACTCTTCGAAGGCTATAACATATGATCTTCTATCACAAATTTTCTATATAGTGCATTTGGTACTCACCAAACTTCAAAGCATTGAAAAAAAATGTTTGGCGCTCGCTAAACTTGATGAAGCATTTTGCATCACATTAGACGCTCGCCAAATTTGTGAGCACCAAATGTAGCTTTTCCAAAAACAATAAAAAAGGAGTTGACCCATGATTTAGGCCTACAATTCTATGCATTTATCTGGTTCTGTGTTTTATCTGACTTAGAAATTTCTTTTTATGTAGTTGACTTGTACCAAATTATGCTTGATCCATCACTTTTTAAGCACCAATTTGCATGCTAGACAATGTAGAAGAAGACAATTTGAAGTTTCTACATCATTATTCATTATCTCAGGTAAAATATTCATTTTGGTACAATTGAAATGTTTATATTGAGTTTTTTTATTTAGTTTTGACAATATAAATCATTCCTTTCATGATTTTATTAATCATAATAGTTTTACATACAATTCAACATTGAATTAGACAAAAGTTGTATAAAAAAGTTTAATTTTTAGGAGTTTGAAGAAAAAAATTAAAAATAGGACATAATTTATATGAATTCATGTATTTAAAATTATATAGAGGATATCAACTTAACACAAACTTTCTTATGAATTATATTTGCATTGCTCATAGTATTCCATTTCCATCATGGCTAGTGGTATACTAAAGTGAAGAAATGACCCCACAGTCTTCAACAAAAAGGATTTTGTTGGATGCCCTAATGGAAGTGTCATCATATCACAATCAATTTATCAATACTACCTAGGGAAAATGATACCCCAACTTCACCAATGTTTCATAGATGCAAATTTCACACACACCCAAAATTTGAAAGGTGTGGTTGAAAACCTAGATCTTTGGATAGCAACAGAGAAAGTTTAATAACAAAGAATTATCGCCACCTGCAAAAGTGCTTAAGAAATGATTAAATGACATAATAACCCCCAAAATCTTATAAACTCCTACTACCAATCCATAAATGTGTTTTGAAAGATAGGGTGGCAGGCACCCACTTACAAAAAAATTATGCCTTCTTGACCTTGTAAAAAATTTGACTCTACACAACCCTATAGAGAATCGTACACCCCACAACCTAAGTCAATTTGGGTCTAAATCCATGCAAAGGAACCCTTTGCAAAGAAATAAGGGTCACTCAAACTTGCAAAGAAACAAGGGCCATTCAACCAACTCCCAAATCCTCGCATTCTCACCAAAAGTAGAACTTTGAGTGCAACAAGACTTGAAACCAACCAATCAAACACCCAAAAAAATACCTAACCTCAGATGTGAAAAGTGAGAAAACCAAGCAAAGATAAAAGAGGGGGTCATCATTTAACAAGGTGTGTGTGCAAGGCACAATAGATACTTAGAATAATCCCATTGGTGGAATTTTCTACTATGCTAGTAGCCCAAAGCTCGAGGAAGGGTATAAGATATTTATTGACTTGTAGAAAGCATTAGTACAATATTTGGGTGTGTTGTGAACTTTTCAAGGGACCTAGGATCTATTTGGTCTTGATGAGTCTAAGTCTTTGGCTAGAGCTTAAATTTTACTATTCCTATCCTTGGAATCCCACAAGGCTAACTAATTTTCCTATCCCATATTGGATAGAGGTATGTCCTATAGTTTTCATATTGTTCCAATTATTTTTATGGAAAAGTAAGCCAAATCGACATAAGAGCTCGTATTGGCTAGTTGAATTTGTTGTCCAATAATGGAAATTGTAGCTTGTACTAGCTAGTGTTGATTCCTTAATATTTTGTTAATACTACCAAATATTAAATAAATTATATAAAAAGTTTAATAGAACAAATTATATTACTAATTCATTTTTGTAAACTAAATAAATCATAAATAAGAAAATTGTTGTTTAACCAAGTGGGTTATTTTTGGAATATCTTATTGGATAGATGCTACCCCAAAGGATGGATGTTTATCTTATCTATACAAGGTAGTTTTTGAATTAAGTGACAAATGAATGGGTAAAATAAATATGATTTTTTTTAGTTCAAACTAGTCAACTCTTACATCAAATCAGCCAAAATTAAAAATATTTATATTTAAAATAATTCAATTGCATTCACTAATTAGTTTGAATATTTTAGTTTGGAAAATTCACAAAGGTAGGATATTTTTCTATTCCATACATTTATATTAAATCATTTAGTTAGTTTAATTCACTTAAAAAGACATAAAAACTAAAATTTATTTCTAACACATCCAAGATAATCAACAAAAAAATATAAACACAACATGCAACAAGCACAAAAAATGGGGCATAAATTTTCCTTCTCTTTCCCACTATTAGGCTCATGTGTCCTAGGGTCAAAAAGGATTGGGTAAATTCCATCTTAAATGATCTCAAAATCACTCAATTAAACCAAGAAGCATTCAACCTATAAAAATTTAAGGAAAAATATTCTATCTTTCAATAGATCCATGAATAAAATAATAGGAGATGAGCAAGATAACTATCCCGGGCCTTGAATAATTAATTGAGATATAAGATCATCATCGCAAAACGTTTCTATTTGGTGCTCAATAGGAAGATAGACTTGATATGTATCAAAGAAATACCTAACCACACAAGAACTATTATAACTGCATATCTTTAGAGGTTTTCTAGGAAACATCCACACATTATAACCACAACTATACATCTTAGCATATTTTTTCACCATCAAGCACTCCTTCCTTGTAAAGTGATAAATCAGGATGGCATGGCACCCACTCAACATGTTAATATCATTGGCACTAACATGACTCTCCTTGTGAAGAGGTTAGCTCTTCAAACACTCTCCCACTCTATTAGCTTTTTATACATGGGAAAGAGTGTAGCATGTGTTGTCCTACGTCCAAATTATACATATTTGTGGTGATTACATTTAGAGCAACACATATTTTGGTTAGCCCAACATGAAAACAAAATTCTTCTAGGAAAAACTCTCTCACTTTTTTATTTCTATTATTTCTTCCTTCTCTTTTACCACATTATTATTTTTTTGGTATCTAATTTACCCTTAAATATGTCAAGATTGACAGGAACTCAAGAAAATAGTCCCTCTAATGAACCCATCAACACCTTATTTGATTGGTGAATCCCTTGTGATCCCATGGAACCTATCTCAAATTGGCATGACTATGAGGATGCCAATTAAGATGGAAAGCACCTAGAACACAATAACAATACCCATGTTTGAGCTAGGAATTCACAACCTTTGATAACCCCACATGGGGATAATGTTAAGGAACTATTTTTTGACCAACTAAAGTCAAAAAATATCTTGTTAATTTTCATTTTAGTCAAAAATATTAAGATGGGAACCCAACTTGGCCACCTACAAGGATATGACTATGAGAATTGATAATGAGTTGGATCAACTCAAAAGAAATTTAGAAAATGCCCAATTGGTGCAAATATCCCTCAAAATATTATTTTAAAATGCATATAAAGAGGAAGACTTGAATATCAAATAGAAGAAAAAATGAATGAAGCCAATTGATCTCAAGGTAACATGAACAACAAAATCCACCTCATGGTGGTGAAATATGACACACATAAGAAGCAACTCAAGTGGTGATCATATCTACCCTAGTACAATGAATCAATATGTTTGAGGTTGTTTTCATCAAGTGTTTGCTCTAAAATATCACCCAAATGAATAGTCAGTTGAGGTCTTCAAGGTTCCAACCTTATACTAATCCTTTTACCATCAACGCAAATGAATCAAATCAAGGGGTAATTTAATTACCCCTTTATCAACTTCTACTATTGGAATATAAGTGGTGTTGTTTGCATGCCTCCCTTGCCTCTATCATATAAAATAGCATGCCTAAACCAACTGGTTGTTATGCTTATAGTTAAAAATCCAAATAAAACTCTCACCAAATTTTCAACCCTAAGTATACCTTACAAAAATGGTATTACCCAATTAGCAATAGTAAAATATACATTCCCAAGCATAGTCCATGCAAAAAGCTCCACCCATAAGGCTCATGTTGAGAGGGATCCCTCCTTCCACACATGACCATTTTTCTAGGACATACCTAAGGTATCTAAATGAAATCTTAGATCATATAATTCACAACATGATTTTTTTGTGGCAACTCCCTAGATTATCTAAGTTAAAAAGGGTGGGAGATTTGAACTCACACATCAAATATTACACCAAAAATATTCAAAATATCAGTTCTCTAGGATGGGATCATTACAAGAATCTTCCCAAAAAAATTAGAACAGGTATTCTTGGACTAGTATTATAGAAACCTGGAGGCATCAACTCATTCTTTTTTACAATTCGTTAGTGAGTTTTTCACCAATTTCATTGTTAAAAACTAGTAAAATTTAGGCTTTTGAGAGTTACTAAGTATCAAACAAGAATCACATGAATTAGTTTCAAATTTTATAACATGATGAAGATGAATTCTCTATTTTTTTACAAGTGCATTAAACATGGGTCATAGGAAAAAAAATTATCTCTTCTTGCATTCCTTGAATAGGTATATATGGTAGAAGGTCCAAAAAATAACTAACAAATAATATGTAGAGACTCTTAAAGGCATTATTAGGATTTACCAATTCATAATAAATAAAGGAAGGAAATAATATAGTGCCAATAAAATATTAGACACTCAAAACAACAATAATAGATATATCAGTAACCTCTTAACACAAAAAATATTAAAGAATAATAAAAATTCTATGACCAATAGAGTTATAGATGTCCCCACCACCTAAGAAAAAAAATTCACAATTAACACAAATATGGCTATGTTGGTAGCTATAACTATTCAAACATAGGGAATCAAAAAATCATCATTGGTTGCCTCTTAAGAAATAACTATCAATGTAATAAAACACTTAGTAGAAAAATGAGTGCACATATGAAAATAATGACTATTAGTCACATCAAAGGCCTCGTGACCTTGAGCTTGATAAATTCTACTTTTTCATAAGAGGAGGTATGGGACTAAAATATGTTTGGAGTACAACTAATTTATATCAAAATTACCAAAGGAAAAACAACACATATTTATCAACGTGTTCCTCCTTCCTCCTAGAAATCCAAACCATAACATTTATGGGATGATTGACCATCAAAACTCAAGCTTGAAGATCCACCAAGATCCTTACATATCACATCAACATAGAACTGGTTCTAACAAGCATAATTCTTCCAAACAAACCACATGAAGATCAATCATGGCTATCTTGTTAAAAGAATCAAACACCCTTGATTAGTTAGGCACAAAAAGAGAAACAAAAAAAATAAAATTACTAAAAGTCATTCAAAATTGGGGCCTTAAGAAAAAGTATGTAATAGCGAATAAAATAGACATGTGATCTTAGCAATATACCTTGTGCCAAATTCCATTACCTCGTGTGGTCTAATTAATGACCTCAATAAGATATTTGCAAAGTATCTTTCATTGATCTTTTGAGGAAATTTCCCTTGCATTATGCAATCTTCTTGGAGGAAATTAGGATAAAGTATATAAAACACACAAATCCACCTCTATAAGAGAAAATAAATCAAGTATACCTCAAATTAAGTCACTTGAACACAAAACTACATGATGTAGGATTTTTCTTTGATTTCAAACAAATGTTGACTAAAACCAAGTTGTCAAGGAGTGGACATTATACCTTGTACTTACAAGTATGTATCTATCATATTTTTATCAAAATAATTCTTTGTGATGATAGGTCCATGGTTAGCATTGCTCCCTTTTCATTTTAGAGAGCATTGGGTATGGTCATATTGACATCACAACCTATAGAGACACTCTATGAGGTTATGACAAACTTAAGGCAATAACTATCAAGAAAATTATGTTTCTTGGCACTTTTGTACCCAAGATGATCCTAATGACATTTTTTTTTATATAAAAGGACACAACTTGTATAACCTACTATTGGAAAGACCATGAATCCATAAAATAAAGGTTATCCCTTCCAATTTATTTTAAGATATCTAGTTTCTTAACTTAGAAATATTTTTCACCAAGGGGGACATAGAACCCTTCAATATGATTAAACTAGATACAACCAAAAAGAAAATTGATATATCAATATCTTATGAGCTTGTCACAAATGAGGTTACAATATTTTAACCCACTCCCCAAATAATTTGAATCAAGAAATGAGGGAAATTTTTAAAACCCATTAAAGAATAAGGGATTAAGAGTTATGAGAAAGGGGAGTGTTCTAGAAAAATATAAACAATCACAACAAATATAATTATCAAAAAAAATAACTTAGGTAAAAATATTAATGAACTCTCATTTCACACCCATGCAACATAACATTATCCTCCTTTTAACTTGGTGGAAATACCATTTGAAAAGGACACCAATATTTATAATGTTAAGTTGGGTAGTAAAATTGAGGAAGAATACATTCAAGCACATATGGCTAAGCTTTCTCTTGAGGAGGAAAATTAAGAAAACCAAATTATTCTAGAATTAGAGGTACCCTTGTGTAGATCATTCCAAATCTATTTAATATTTGAGCTCTTCATTTTAATGGAGTAAGATACAAAATAAGAGCTAGATATAAGGTGATCTTGACTTAACTAGAAGGGAGAATTCTCCCCTTTTCCTTTTATCTAGGTTTATTTTGCATGAATAATTTTGTTGAGTATAAATTCATTTCCTTATTATTCATGTTGGCCTTAAAATCAGGGGCTCATAACATCTCCATCGCTTGACATTCTCATTTAGTAATAAACAAGTATCTAAGAATTATGAGATAAATTTAAAAGATTTCAACCATACAAATATTTCATCCAAAAATTAATCCAATGCTTTAATTATTTCTCTATTCAAGTCATCCCTAAGGAATAAAAATAACTAATGGATTCCATAGACACTTTTTCTACTATGTGCATGCCCCATGCATAATTATAGAACTCAAAATTTGTCATTATGATTCAAGGTAGACCATTAGTAGAGAATAGTGATCTATCACACATAATTTGACATGCCAAGAACAGAGTAGAGACATTTATGCAAGATTACATGGAAATAACGAAGCCATTTTATAATTATTGCATGCACATGATGGTCTCCCTTGAGCCTACCATAAAAGAGGGCATACTCTTCTACCTCATTCTAATGATTACTTTAAATGATAATTAGATGTGAGCTACAAATTTAACAAGCCCTACATATGTAACATGATCATTCAAATCTTGAGTAAGTTCATCCATCCCTAGAAAGAGATACCATAGATGTAAAAATAGGCACCTCATAAAGGTGCAAAATGTTAAACTAGGGGTTGAATTGAAAAATAAAGAAGTGGAAGAATACTCTAAACTTCGTGTTAATTTTATAATTGTATTTCCATGGACATATTCGAACATTACCAACTTAGAACCTAGCATGGTTGAGCAAAAATAAGTTAATTGAATTGAAAAGGAGTTAGTTAAATAAAAGCTAAGACCAATCAATCCCAAGGTGGCCATGATGGTAAATGAAGTACTAATGAAACTCTTGGTTATGGGTTTTATTAAGCTAGTGTACTATGTGGAATGAATATGAAACATAGTTGTTATGCTAAAATGTGATGGTAATGTAAGAACATGAGTTGAATTTAGGTACATCAATGTAAATTATGTCCAAAATATGACTTACCTCTTCTATCCATTGATTAGATCATAAAACCTACTACTAGCTATGATATTTTGTTCCTCATGGATGGGTTCTCATGTCATAACAAAATCCAAATTATAAAGTTTGACCAAAGAAAAATAACATTTATCACCCCTAGGGAACATTTTGTTTTTGATAAAGGAAAAAACAGGTTTTATAGGGACCCGAAACCACAGAGTTTACAAACCAAAGAAAAATAAGCCATCAGAGAACGCAAAAAAAGGAAGGTTGCTAAATAGAAAAAACAAAAAAGGACAGCAACCATCGACCAAGAACCAGAAAAAATCCAACACAAAGCTAGCACCAAGCACAACCAAAGCTAACCTAAGGACTTTAAAGTCTCAACAACCTCAGCTTCAAGGTTGCACATCTCCTATGTCACCTTTTTCAAATCCTGGATCTCCTAAGGCGAAGAATCCACTTTTCTCTTCAGGTTGGCTCTAGTCCTCTTCGAGGGGCCAGAATCCTCTTTCTTACTTTTATCCTTGTCTGCTTCCAAGTCCACAAATAGTGACTCCTTATGGGTATTTTCCAGTTTCTCCACCATTGTGCTCAAAATAGTAGCATTTTGTTTCACAACTTTGTGGCTATGCTCCATTATGGTTTTCATAGTTTCCCTGATTTTACCAATTTCCCCTTCCATATGCTTAACCTTATTCTCATTTTCCTTCTTCATCTTGTTTGTGCGTTCAACAGTTCTTTGAATGCACTTGGCCATTGCCCTTTTCTCTTCCACAATCCACAAAACCTCAACAGTATTTTGGGATAGCACTTTAGCTTCCATTTGATCTAGCTTGCTAGTAACGGCCCTATTTTTTAAGCTGAGGTCTTTAATCTCATAAAAACCCACCTAATGATCCTGAAGTAGTCAACAACCCCATTTCTCAATATTTCCAAAGTATCATTAGGAAATTCCCAATCTGACTTGAAGTAGTGATCATCAGGATTGAGATCTCTGGGGAATTTGGGTCTATTCTCTTTGTTTATGGAAGGGTAAGAGGTATAAGAATCCTCAATGGATTTAGGGGCAACAGAATTATCCTCCAGAGAGTCCTCAAAATATGAAACCAACTTTTTCACAGGGGGGTCCTTCTTCTTAATTTTTGCCTCCTGAGAAGTGCCAATGGGGGTTTTCGCAGAGCAATCTTTTTTGTTCAAGGGTTTTGGTGCAGGAGCACCTACACCACAATATCAATGTTGATCATTTGAGTGATTAAGGTGTTAATTTTTTGAGGTCCTTCTGTATTTAATAAGGTCTAATAAGATCAATAGTCATGTATTAGGATGAGTCTAAGTTTAAGAGTCAAAAGTATGGAGATCCAATCTTGTTCTAAATGTTGCTTTGTAACCTGTGAAGGAAAATTTTCAAATTTGTGTATGAACAGACAAGATTGTGATCCTAATGTTGTAATAAGGATACTTTAAGCCATTTGTGTGGTTTTAGAGGAGTCCTAGGGGTTTTTAATGCATTTAAGGTCACAAAAGTGCAAGCACCTTAATGTATAAAATATATGTTAACAAAAGTTGTAAAAGTTGTGTTTTAGGTTCCCAACGGTCATAAGGATTCAAAAGTTAGTTGAAGAAGGTGGTTGATCAATGGTTGGTGTTTTAAATGCCTTCAAAAGGCATGGAAAGATCATTGTATTCGTTGTTGATTCAAAATTGGTGGACTATTCAATAAAATTTTGAGTTACTTTTTCAGATTTTTTGTGTTTTTCTCCTATTTGTTGGCTCACACAGGCCATACAGTCTAGTTTATAAGATTTAGACTTGTTTTTCTATTAGTACAGGGTGTTGGAATTTAAATCTACTAGTTTTGAAGGCTTAACACAAGTTTTGAAGTTTTCCTAAGCTGTTTTCTTGTACACAGTCTGCATACCCTATTTTTGAGGGTTTTGTAAGTATAAAATGAAATAAAGGTCCCTTACACTTTATGTGGCCACTGTGACTTGTGTAAGGGACCCTATGGAGTTTTTTTTATGTGCAGGGTGCTTGGATAAAGTGTAGGAAAAGGAATGAAGAAGATATGTCTATTGTTATTAAGTGATTTTGTGAAAGGAAGCATGTGAATAAGAGGTTTCAGCCTAGGGTTGGTCAAATTCTATATGGGAGTCCTATTTTTTTGAACTTTTAAGCATGAGGGAGGTTAAAAAAATAGTGTTTGAGTTGGTTTTAGGGCCTGGAAGGTTGTGGGCATATTAGATCCAATAAACCCTCGAGATTTGCACAATAAGTAGGGGTTTTCTATTTTTCCATGTGATGGTCCATAAAAGTGGGATATTTTTGTGGTTTTGGTGGTTTTAGGACATATAAATTGCTGCCTCAAGGTTTGAGAGATATTGGAGAAGTTTGAAGGACACTTTGTTTGTAAAATAGGCCTAATTGTGTAGCCTATTTCATGGAGGGTCTATTGAAAGTCAATGTTATTCTAAATAAGTAACCCTTGGTTTTTAAGTATGTTGTGTAGCAAGGAAAAGGGTATCTTAATCCACCCTCAGTTTGGCAAGTGATTTGGAAAACTTGTGTGAAAAGACTCAAAAACTAGTTTTCCACTACTACTAGAAAAACATGGTTAAATTAGAGTGTTTTGATATTTTCAATGAATCTAAGTTGAAGAATGTTTTCAAGTGATCTAACTAGTCACTAGATGCATGTTGAAGGCTTTGCAAGGGCCTTGGTGGAGATTTGTGGTTGTTTGCAAATTGGAGGAATAAGACTCCTTGAGGGTGAGTTGATGCCTGACAAGTTGAAGGTATTGGAAGGGAGAGTTCATTGTTTTTGAATGGACACTAGTTTTTTTGTGAATTAATCTTCACCTTGGCTCTGCATCAAGTTTTCTCAGAATGGTTTTCTTATTTTTCTTTTTGGGGGAGGGAGGATCTTCCTCTTCCCATTCAGTATTTGAATCATCTTTGTCCTCAGACGTACTAATATTAGTATCATACCCTTTTGAGGTTGAAGCTGATAAGGGGTTGGACAGGGCCGACATGTTTTTAAAATGCTCATGAATAAGCTGAATAAGGCCAATATGCAGGACCGGATTCTTCCTAGGACTTTTTCTATGTTCCTCTATACTATTATTCAAGGAGCAAAACAAGTAGTGTGGAAAGGAAACCCTTACCTTGTTTGGAAAATGATTGAGGGAAAAATGGTAACCATAGACTCTGGTAAATCTGTCATCCAATGTAATGTACTCCATAAGAATTTTGAGCACCTCCCTCCAAATCTTCTTGGCTGTCCCAGCATCAAAATAATTGTTGGACAGAAACTTTAACCAACTCCTCCCTTTCCTCATTTGTTCTGGGAAAACTAATAACAACTTCATCAAAACTTCCTGTCATGAAAGAACTTAACCCCCTCGATCGAGAGACCAGTGATTTCCCCAATGAGGTTCTCATCCACTTTAACCTTCCTCCCTAAGAGAATAATTTCACCTTTCTTCCAATGTTTAGCAAAATACTTTGTAACTTTTGGGTCAAGACCATGGAGCTTTTCAATGAAAGGTTGTAGCCCACCCTACTTAATTTGCCTCCAAACCTATGAATTTTTCTTGTGCTTCTCATAGCTATTAGCTCCACCCTCTTTCTACTTCCCCCCATTGTAGCATTAACCTTGCTTCTTTTGCTCGCAGGGCAAATGAGCAATACCAAAGTGTTGTGAGCAATATCATGCATGAACTTATTCACCAAATGGTATAACTTTATGTGGATGAATTGTAAAATGTATGAAGAGATAAAAATATATGGAAGACCTTTGTGTAATGTATAGATAAATCTTGAAAAAATGTGTCTTCAAAATCACAATGAGAAAACTAATTTTCTTTATCATTTACCATCATAGGATAGATTTGTTGATCCAAATAAGGTAAAACAAACTCTATATACAACTCCTCCAATTATTAAAGTTGTGGTAATAAAATTAATGGGCCAAGTAGGAGGGATACAATATTTTATATTGAATCATACATTCAAGATACATCCAACTAAATAGTTACTAAAGAAGGACACTTGAATAATTTGGATAATGGATTATCAAATTAGATTTCATCAAGTGAAAAAAATATATTCTCACCCCTCTCATGATCATTCTACCTAAGAAATAGGGGAGAGGGGCCCATAGTGGAGCATGGTCCAATAGTGGAGATAGAAGTAGTCCTTTGTGGGCCCCATAGTAGAGCACCTTAATATCCAATTGCAAAAAAAAATTATCCATAAAACACACAAACTGACAAATCATGTGATGCCACATTAACGCACCAATAAAACATGACTAAGTGCACCACTATCAGTCTCACCTTTTTTTGGCCCTTTTTGGATACCTCAACAAAAAGCATGTTGGTGTGGCATAATATTTGATAATGTAAGGTCCTAAAACAAAATATAGAAGCACGTGAATTGCCAAATAAACTATTGTACAAAATTGGGAGTGATTTGAAATTTTCACATAGGATTTTGAGAAACGCAAAGTTAGGGTGCTCCACTATGGGCCCCTCTCCCCTATTGGCCATTCAACTTTTATTTTAGAGCTACTGAAGTCTCAGTCATGTCCATGCTAGCACACAAAGATAATGTGAATGAAAGCGACATATACTTTATTAACTATATGTTACTAGACTATGAGAAGAATAACACTTTGGTTGAGAGATGTCACATCTTATTTTTGCTTGCATAAACTTAATTAATAAATAAACGGAATAGGTTGAGGCTATTAGTTGATTATCCTATGATTGTTTGATTATGGATAAATATGTTTTTAAATTAAATGACATTTTTAAATGATTGAAATTGAAATTTAAGTTGAAATGGAGATGAGATGTTATGTGCACATATTTCGGCTATGATTTTATAGACTAACCTATTGATGTAAATCTGAGTGTGAATGAGTATAGGATCGTGTCGAAGGTGAGAATATGATTGAGGTAGAAGTATCCTAGCCACTTGGTAAATAATCAGTACGATGGAAACCCGATGGACACACACATTCACATAGTTACATCCATTTTACATTGTATGATTATGATTGCATTTGTGTTCTTTAATACATTATTTGCACGTTATGACTCAATTAAGAGTTTTGTTATAATTTTTATGTTTGTGAAAATAAATTAATTGTAAGAATGAAAAAATTAAAAAAATTATTAAATTGTGTAATATATATATATATATATATATCATGATTAATATTAAATCAATTAAATTGGGTTCCTCCTTTTGACCAGTTTGCAAAAATGAATGACTTCTAATTGGTGGTTAGGTGGTCCAGGGTTTGTAGTAAGGGAGAGGGCCTATAGTGGGCCACCCTAACTTCACGCTTCTCAAAGTCCTATGTGAAAATTTCAAATCACTCCCAAATTTGTACAATAGCTTATTTGGCAAGTCCCCTTCTTATAAAAATTAGTTTCAAGGCCACATCATCAATATGATGCCACATCAACATGCTTTTTTTGAAGGTATCCAAAAAGGCCAGAAAAAAAGTGAGACTAATAGTGGGTAACTAAGTCATGTATTATTAGTGTGCCGATGTGGCATCACATGATTTGTCAGTTTGTGTACTTTATGGATAAAAGTGTTTTGCAATTGGATATTAAGCCTACCCACTATGGGGCTCACCCAAGCCTACTTCTATACCCACCATTGGACCCCTACCCACTATGGGCCCCTTTCCCTTATATATTTTTTTGTTTTAAAGGTGGCATCACGAAGCCTTCTTTTGACATGAATATTGTAATTTCATGTGGCTATGGTGGAGCCATTTTTTTGGTTTTTGGTAGGCTTGGTTATGTTGTAGGTGGCAGGTTCGGGTGGCTTTTTGTTCTCCTTCATTAGCTGGCTGGGGTTCCAGTTTGAAGATATTTTTGATAATGGCCAGGTCTGAAATTTTGTTCTGAAAATTATCTATGGTACCTGCATTTGCAGATGCTTGTAATCCTCTTTTTTAACTAATAGAACTCTTAATTACGTATCAAAAAAAATATTAAATCAATTAAATAAATTTTGTTAAAATTAAATACAATAAATTTAAAATTAAAACTGAGATTGCATGTGTTCGAAAGATCAAATCTAAAATTAGAGAGACACTCAACTGGAGTGTATCAAATTGCATGAAAATAAAAGAAACCAAAAATATAAAAAGGCAAAAAGGATTACAGAAAAGAGAGGATCTTCATCTTAAAAAGAAACGGAAATTTTGTTTGGAACTTTGGCAGTGGTTATGCTTGTATTGTGGTATTGTGGCGTGCAAAGCATTCAGAATCTCACACGGTATGGCTGTTAACATTCTTCCCCTGTAATAAGGTCGTGCATCTGCAAATCTCGATTAAGAGCAATGGCGGCATTGAGAAGAGTTAGAGTTATATGTTCCTGGCCACCTCTCTCATATTTGCATCATCATTTCTCTTAGCAATAAAACTCTAACGGGACGCGCTGCCCTGCAAAGAAAATTAAGCCGCCTGTCGGATCGGAAGAGGAGTCGGTTCATGACAAAGAAGAAGCTTCCCTCTTCGCTTTCTACACAGTAAGCCATAAGGCGGCAAGAATTAGGGTTCTAATATGTAAAACTTACTCAGCGCTCATCTCCTTTTGTTGAGGACAATCTTATAGTAGTAGGTTTTCCGGCAGCAGTAAATAATGGTGAAATCATCAGATGCCGCAAATGTGTCTCACAAAGTTCGGTGGAAACTTTTCTTTGAATTTTACAACTAAAATGGACAGAATTGGAAAGATCGAAGAAGGGGGCGCTCAAGAGGATCCGGACGGCAAAGAAATGTATGACGCCATTAGCACAAGAAGATTAAGCTTTGTCATGGGGACGAAATCTTGGATCATATGTGCATTTAGTATGGTAGAAACACCAAAACGACCTTCATTGCATTGCACAGGTAAGTTAAACAACTCACTAGACTGGTGTGTTGATTTTTGAAGGTTAGGTCTTTATGAACAACATTATAATAAAGTAGAAACATGATCGAGCATTGTAAATTCTTCACAAGTTGCCACTTTACTTAGATTGTTGTTTGAATAAAAAAAAATTTCGATCGCAGCAGCAAATATAGGGTCCTCACTTAACTGTTTAAAGATGTGCAAAGTGTTCACTAAGTAATTTAATCAAAACATCCATTGAACTTTTTATACTTATATGTATTCATCTAGATGTCTTTTACATATTAATCACATGTGCATTAAATTGATTTAAATTAAATTCAACCATCAATCCACATATTCATGAAGTGGTTTACCTTATCTTATGTTGACTCCGTTCTATCAAGCTATTAGGATAATTTTGCATTAAATTGATTTAAATTAAATTCAACCATCAATCCACATATTCATGAAGTGGTTTACCTTATCTTATGTTGACTCCGTTCTATCAAGCTATTAGGATAATTTTGCTTCACTAAAATTCTTTGTTAGAAATTTAGAGTTCTTGTTCTTAATAAATTTTGCATTCTTTACAAGTAAACAAACCAAGTATCTCACAAAAAGATAGGATAAAAATTATAATATTTAAACCATACTATATAATTATAGTTTACTTTCCATTAAGTTGACAATAGTAAACAATTTGTTTGCACTGTCATAAATTTATAGTGAAGTTGATATGTAGATATTAAATAGAATATTATATATATATAAATACATGTGGGTGCGCACACACACATACATAAATAACTATATGTATATATAATAGTGCAAGTATGCACCACATGTTACAAACTAATTTCTTATGGTTAAACCTGCGAGATATTAAATTAGTCATTATTAGATAAAATGAAATAGTATTACACTTTCATTAAATATTGCATGACATTGAAAATAGTAATGCATGTACTTTAATTATTGCATGAAGTTAAGAAAATGTCATTAAAGATCAATTTGCATGTTCATAACTAGTTAAATGTAAAAGTGAATTGCATGTCAATCATATATTTTACCATCATTATGTATGAAGATTGAAATAATAAAAAATGTTAATATAATCATTTGCATGAAAGAAAAGTGAGTATTTATTTATTTATTTTATCAGTATGCATATTATTGTCTTCTATGTATGTTTTGGGTTTACCTTTTGGAATAGGGTGTCGAATATGGACTAACAGAGAAGGTCAGTCCTCTTTTCGGGATCTATCAGTTACTTCTAGTGCTTTGGCCAAAGTCATGTGTTCATTGAAATAAATGAAAGTTATCTAAAAAATTATTTATATGTTTTTTTGCCATATCCTAATAGTAGGACATTACATGTTCATGATAGAAATGCATGTAGATACATCAGGTTTGCACCAAGATTCTCTCTTGTTATTTGTTTTCTGGTTGCTAGATACTTTATGTAGGGTTGGGTATTCTTTGAGTAGGAAGAATTTCGGGAAAGCATAAGTTTTGTGGTTAGGCAGAAAAGTGTCTAAGCCATGTTCTTGTCTCTTAACTTGTAAATGACTATGAGGGTCAATGGCAGTAGGAAACTATATTGTTTGTATCCTCACACCATTATTATATCATTGATTGTATTTGTACTTCTAAATTGTATAATTATTTGACTTCATGGCATGAGAGTTAGAGTTGTACTTTTATATATCATATATTATGTGCTTTTACCTAGATTATGCACTACACATCTGAGGATGTGTTATGAAATTTATTTATCTAATGAAGTTGTTTCATTTTTATTCCATGTTTATGAGATAATGAGTTATTATTTATTTTCATGAGATTTTTTTGGGTCACGATCCTTACAAGAAATAATTTATATCATAATCTTCACCACATGAAACCTCTTCCATTATATGTTGAATTAAGAAACTTGATCAATTATTAGGTCAAAACCCCTATGAACTTGCATTGCACAACCAAATCTATCTTGGAGAGAAGGATGTTTCCTTAAATTTCTTATTGAATTTGAATCAACATATGTTAATTAAAATTTCATTAAATTCCAGGTAATCGTTGATTAGATTTGAAAAACCAATCATCTAGGAAGAGTTGATTGGTGAATATTTCCCTAATGAAGGGGTGTGTAAGGTAGAACTCATTGAATATGTATCCTCTCCTTGGTACAAATAAATAGTTAGATACCTAACAATTGGTACTTATTATATAAACCAAAAACTCTTAGAAATAAGTAAGTGTGTTCCATGGCATCAAAATATGTTAGTATTAATAATACATTCTACCAAAAGAGTGTTGATGGGATCTTGTTAAGATACATAAGAATAATGCGTAAGTCAAATTTTGGAAAAATGTCATAGTGGAATCTTTAGATGGTTTTTCAACGAAAATTCCACAATAAGGAAAACATATTGATTGGTCACTTCCAACCTAATCCCAAAGGAGATGTAATCAAGTTGTCAAGAGGTGCCCAAAATGCCAAATGTATTCCCATATTCAACGCAACCCAACTTGGTACCTTCAACCCATCATCACAACATGGTCATTCTTCACACCTGGGTTGGGCCTTATAGTAAGTATCTCTCCACCATTAATATATGGTAATACTTTCATAATCAAGTTGCCAAATAGTATTTTACAAATGAGTGGAGACGATGCCTCTAAGTAACATCTTGGGAGTAGTAATCACTAAGTTTACTCTAAAATAAATCATCTGTATGTTTCAAATCCTACAAGTTATAGTAACAGACAATGTATCATCCTTTTTAAAAATCCTCAAATGTGGGAACTATCTGAACTATTCCACATTAATCGTAAATTTGCATCTATGTATTATTATCAAGGGAATAGATAGGATGAAGCCACTAACTAAACATTAAAATATATATTGATCAAAATTATGAAATATTTAGAATGATATTGATATTAGTCATCCTCATCTTTGGGCCTATAGGACAAAAATTTGAACACCTATGAGGGAAACCTTATATGCACTAACCTTTAGATCAAAATATCTCCTCCCTCTTGAGGTAGAAATACTTAGCTTATGAGTGTCCCAAGAACTCCTTACCATGAAGAATATTGGGCCATCAAACTAGTAGAGCTTAACATGATTGATAAAAAATAATTAAGTTATTAAAAATCATAAAGCATACCTAACTCATGTATCAATAAGTAGTCCAAAAATAAATTCATTCCCAAACCATTCAAATTTAGAGACCATGTACTCATAATAGACAACCTTGTAGATAAAAGAGTCAATGAAGACCAAAATTTTATATCAAATTGGATCAACTAATATCTAGTGAAAGAAGATGTCAATAATGGAGCTTATCTTCTATGCATTGTGGAAGGAAAAGATTTTTGTGACACCATAAATGATTGTCACATTTTTATATTGCTAATAGTTTTAAAATATTTTGTTGATATACACATCAATATGATACCAATACAAACTCTTGTGAACACAACCATGAGACTAATATTAGCTCCTTTCTTGAACAACCACATAGAACTACCTATGAAAGTGCTAGATTCACAACTTATAAATCCACTTATTTAGAAACTATGTATCCATGTTTTAAGCCAACTATGGAATACCAAGAGTCAAAACTTCTTATTCCATATTAGATGTCCCTTTAGGATTTGAACCTGGGTCTCCACAATTATAACTCAATAATTTAACCAATTAAGCTCAACCCCCTAGACATGATTTTTACCTTACGAAACATTATTATAAAAATGAAAAAAAATGTATAACATGCTATTATTCCTACTTCATCCTCAAAAAAAAGTAAAACATGCAACTTACTATTCCTACTTCCATAGATAGTGGTTTACTCTTTTCTATTTTTTTCTTAATAGGAGTCTTGAATTGCTACCACAAGTCACCTTTACTTAGTCATAGATTCCTAAAACCATCTATAACTTCACACATTACATTCCAAATAATTTAAAATGAGTCTTCTCAAATCTTTAAATGAATCTTGGCATTAATCATAATCAATTTTAGCTCAAAATCATGCCAAGCATCTCAATTCCACGGTACCTAATAGAAGCTAAAAAACAAGTCTCCCTAATTTTTCCCAACAAGGGGGGAGTCTTAAAAGTATATGTACCAATTTGATTGTGTCTAGTCCCTTACTTCACACAAAATTTAGTGATGAGCCCTCAATTATTCCTAGTAGCATAGGGTTAGTTCAAAGGTTTCCAAAACTCTAATTTTATAAAGAAAATAAAATAAAAAGAAAAAAGAAAATATTTTACAATATTTGTACTCTTAGGTGGAAACCCCAATAAAATCTACAAGGGTGACATTGATAATAAAAAGGGGTCAATAAGAAAATCACACATACACAAACTGGGTGAAAAAACCAAGATTCTATCTTTCCTTAAAAAGGTCATTCTTGCTCAGAAAACTTTCCTTTACCATAGGTTTGACATGTTGGCCATCATTGATTTGAGACTAGAGGGTACTCATAAACTTATTGCTTTTTATTGTCTACTATGATAATTTTATATTAGGACTAGTCTTGTCCTTTAGAAAATTCATAGAAAAATAATCTTGCTATATTTCCATTTACTACTTGATCCCCTAGTTCCTACATATTAATATCTTAGGGAGTTGTCCTATACCATTGAACCTACAATTCCCTACGTCAAAAATCTTATGAAGGGAAAATCATATATTGTTATAATTATATAGATAATATGTAATAAATATTAATCATGTCATAATAAAATTGTTAGAGCATAATGTTATTAGGGGTCATACCCATATAACATTTATATTGTTCTAATATAAGGTTATAAAACATTATGTTATAAAGCATATACCACTTAATAAGTAATATAATCTTTAAATAAATATTACATTATTAATTATTTGAATCATTTCTATGAATAAGTGTGTCTAATACCTCTTAAGGTATTTTGTCACACTTTCTCCTATATTTAAGGAGGTTCTCTCTCATTTGATAAGTGTGAATTTGGAGAAAGAGTATAAATATGTAGAGGAGTTTCCCTAGGTTTAGTCTAATTTTAATAGACCATTTTGTAAGTGTTTTAAAAAAATGGTGCTTTATGGGGTTTTTTATCCGAATGGGTTTTTCCATGTATATCTTGTGTAATGTGTAAAATCTATGTTTGTATGATTCTCATTTTATTTATTTTATATTGTTTATAATGATTATTATCCTAGATCCTAATTTCTAACAAAAATCTAATCCAAATGTTGGTATATGTACATTCATATATATAGTACCCATACATATGTTGCATCATAAAAAAGGGCATGACATAACACATGCACATATATAATTATCCATCAATAAATGATAATACAAATCTAAACTAATCATGTGCAAAGTGAGAAAGTGTCATGTCCCCAAAACATCACCATAAGGTAATGTAAGGTCTATTTTAAAAATATTAACTATTTCTTACCATTATAATTATAATTGTCAAAGACAATATTATAATTATAGAGATAGATATAAATGAATATTATAATCATTGTAATAATGTCCAAAACAAGATAACCTAAATCATCATTATAAAGGTATAAATGATAAGATTATGATTATCAATATAAAATTATAAATATTAAACATTTCAATATTTTATAAAAAGGGACTTACACGTAGCATCTATGATAACACTACGTGGCAAGTCAAAACTTAGATTTAACTCATTAGAATCGGGACCTCCCTGCTTGCCTGGTCGATAATCCTAAGCCACCGTATTACTATCATCACCGACGCAAAGCATCATGGGCGGTGGCGTCAATCCTGCAGATAGCAAATAGTGATCAATCAAATGGCAATGATAAACTCCATCGTAAAAAATTATTGCGCATGTTTACCGTATGATGTCTATAAGGTGTTTCATCGATCAGAACCCATCGATGCCACTCCAGCATTGTCGTCATGACAGGCATTTATCAGTAACTGGAGGCTTAGACGAATTGAGGAACAAACAATAATCTACAATCGAATGCTTGTCACATTCTCTTGAAGACTAACGCATTCGTTGAAGCCTCTCGCAAGCAATGACGAGACAAAAAAGGCCCGACATCTAGCCCAGTTCCTGCATCGGCAACGTTGTAGTTATAAAGCGGCAGGGTTAGCTCATCAGTAAATAGTGATTAAAAGCAACGATGATTCTTAAATTATCCTTTAGGGAAATCAAGGAGATTTAGACGACATTGGTTAGCATAGGAGGGAGATAATGAAACATGATGACCTTTCAAAAGTTTATCCCAATTCAAAGAGACGCCTCACTTCATAGAGGCCAGGCGATATAAAATGAATGGAGTATAGTTGGCAAGGGATATCTGACCGTAGTGTTCTTCCCAGAGCCTCGATGGATGAATAAAGGAAAATAGAAAATAAGCATCTACAATAGGAGACCAGACCACTGAATCAGGTGAGAGTTCCTCCACTTAGTTATTAATCATTCTAGTGCTTCCAATGTCAGATCAGATAAGCGTCTAGCGATAATTAATGTAAATATTCGAACTAGATTCTGCCAATCATTGCTACTTGTATGATACATAAACAACATAAGCCGATCATGATAATTACCTTAACGTTGTTTAATCTGTCATCCTTTCTTGCCAAATGCAGACCCGATCAACCTAATCGGCCCAGACTACAAAACCCGACCCCTGAAACTAGTCATTCAATTCAAATACCATATATGCCTACATACTGTTGCTGTCTCCATGAACAGCTGCGAAATCCACTTTACCAAGAATCCTGCTTTGCCTTGAAACTACTGTTTATTCCCTATATGTTACTCTTGTTAGTTGTTACGCCAACAGTTTTCTGGCATTGAAGTTCACCTCTGCTCCTAACTGCCTCATCAAACAACGTTGACATGACTGTAAGTTGATTCATCTTACAGCCAACGGTCTCCCCACTAAAAATACCATGAATGAGTGCCTGGAGCTCTGACTAAATGTCACCAAGCTCAACATACGCACCACCCTCAAGTTGATACTGGCACGGTATGCGAGACACGAAAGATCTCACATACCGGAGTGCACTAGTGGCGTGCTCTCTGCTCTCAGCCAACTTTGATGCCATTGTCTCCTCTATCTTCGCCTTAAAGATCAACTATGTCCTCCAAGTGTAGATAGCCTCTTTGTCTTCTGCATATGTCACTGATTCATATGCCACTCTCAGGTGAGCAATCATGATCTCATCTCTAGGTTTGTCTATCAACAAGTCTCACTCCTCATCCGGGAGACGTAGACGGAGTTCGTGTGCATTGTACCGCAACTGATATAACTCTGCAAGCACAAAGCGGCCTCTAGTGACGAACTCCTCCTCCCAATCCTCTAAATGCTTGCCGTATGCAACCAGGTGATTAAGCTGGCCCTATTCTGCTGGTGGCTCTAGCATCGGTGGGAGCGAAGTGGTGACATTTTTTGTCCTGTGTACAAGGCTAAAGATGTATTAAAGAAGCTGATGAATTTCAGCCTTGAGGGCTGCCTTGTCTTCTTCGTCTTTCAATATTCTATCCCTTGCACTATTCGTTGCAACCTGTAGGAGATCAACCTCTGTCTGGCGAGTGCTCCTACCAAGGTTGACTGTGATCACTTCGAAGTCTTGAACTTCAATCTCATTCAAACTTTTACCCTCTGAAGGCGTAGCAGTCTCTATGACAATCTCCTTATCCGCATTCCTCTCAACATGAACCTGTTTCTTGATCCTCTTGTCTGGCGCATCCTGGTAGACATGATCAAAATCTGAATGATCAAGTGTGTAAGATGGCTGCCTCATCTTCCTACCCAATTGACTCTCAAGCCAAGATGAATCTTGACTAATCCCACTAGAAGGGTCTGTACTAGTCATGAGAGGTTCTGATGAATGTGAATGCGTAGAGGCATTACTGCGAGGTGGCAATTCCAAGTCCAAATCAATGTGAATTGGAACTGGAGACTGCTCTGGTGTCGGTGATGTTATGCAAGGCTAAGCCTCGGGCTCTAGCAAACTCTGAACTAGCACTCTGACTGGCTCCATGTGTGTTTCTGTAGCAAGTGCCTTCCCTTTTGAACTATTAGGGACTTGATTCTTCTTAGGAGGGTTACTCATCTTCTTTTGTTTAGGTTTAGATGAGGATGGTAGTGAAGCATCCACTGGTGGCGGCTCTATTCTAGGCATGACTACCCTCCTGGTCTTCTTACTTTCGAGCTAGAGTATGTTGTTTTGAATAACTCTACTCGGCCTCTCCTTCACTAATGAGTATTCTTTGGCGAACCAATCCACAATCGGCAGTGGTTGTGTATCAACTTGCTCTCTAAAAATTTGAGGAAGTGTATCTCCCTCATCATCTGACAAACCTCCCATATCTTATGCCAAGAAGACAGAAATCTGTGAGAGAGAGAACTTGTTGTAGCTGCGTCTATGCACCTCAAATTCATCCTCGCAGTTCACCCAATAATCCTCCATTGTAGGCTTATGATAAGGGCGACCACCAAGGCATGCTGAATAATGACCCCAAGGATCATAGATGTGTGCATCAACAAGGTACTTGAGATGAAACTTTTCTAACTCTTGTCCTGCAGCTTTAGCATCAATTGTTGTCCTACACCAATAGATTCCAAATTGCATTGGAAAGTTGGCAGCTGGTTTACGCTTGTGGCGCAAACATAGATGAACATCGTACAATTTCCTCAAGAACTCTATGAAGATTGTCCTATCTGAAGGATAGCGTGGAAGCATGGCTAGATTTCCTATGTATCTGTAAACGCAGATGTAGGTGTATGTAGGGAACTGAATGAACCAGTCCACCCAATCTACCATCGCTGCTCTGGCAACCGTTGAGATACGAACATGCAACTCCCGATATAGGCTCCTCACTGTGTACGTCAAGAAAGCCTCATGCACATGCTTGAAATGTCGTTTAGCCTTTGTGAACTTAAGCTAGTCGTAGTAGTGATAGACTTTTTGTACACTGAGTATGCCCACTGTGTTCAATCCTCTAAACTAACCCTGATAGGCGATCAAGTATACAAGGTAAGAACACATATGAAACTGGTGGGCAACTAGAAAACCAGTCATTTGCTTGTGGAGAACGTCGTTGATGAAGGATGCCCATTCATAATGCCCTCGCCCGGAGATGATTTGACCAATGATATAGTACATCCAGGACGGGAATCTATTTGCATCTTCATGACCTGTGATGCGATTGAGAAGTGTGATCAAAATCGCATACTCATCCTTGTATTCATCACGACCCACATTGCTCGACAATATATTCTTCTTCTATTTTAACCATCTCTCTGCCGTCTTACTCTGACACTTGTCCATATCAACATAGAATGCTCTCTCACACTGGTCCATGGAAATGACTAGACTGTTCAGATGTTGAGGAATACCAAAACATCTCTCGATATCTGGGGGTTTGAGACCACACATCACTCATCCATCTATTGACTGTATTTCACAAATAGCAGAATTGTAATGCTTAACACAAGACATTACGAACTCTATGCAATGTACTGAGACAGGGATAGAAGCGGCCTCAAGCAACCCGGATTGCTCAATGTTTTGAAGTATTGAATCTTTTATCTTCATTGGATCCAAGATTGCTTCTAGAAGCACCTTATGTAGATTCATGTCAACTGTTACGATGAATTCATGAGTCAAGACTCACTTAGTCTTGAATTTGAGTTATGTGTACTGCATTCTGAAAAACTCGCATGTTGACTGTGAACACGACTATATTCTGAAAAAATTTCTGGAAAGCTAAAAATACATGTTGAGGCTAAAAATAGCCTATCGGATGGCAATTTCCATAAAAAATTCTAAGATATGGGTTTTGTACAGAAAAATATTCTAAGATAACCCAGAATGTTAGATTTGTGAAAATTTGACTTCTATGCCACCATGCAAAGGAATTTCAATTAAGAAAATTAGAGCCTCGAGAACTAATGCTCTAGAGTAAATTTTCCTGAAAAATTCTAACACATGGGTTTTGTCGAGGAAGCTATTCTGAATCAACCCAGATGATTTGTTTTATCAAAATTCGCTAGTTCAGGACAAGAAATCAAAGAATTTGAGACAAAAGATTGAGGTTTTGATGCTTTTTCTTCTGCTAAAATCGTCACTTTATCTTGAATTTTGTTGATGAATCTAGACTTGTACCTGCAAAAGAATGTTTTTGATGCCTTGAAAACTGACTACTGATGAAAATTCGCCCAACTCAGGAAGAAATTCGCCTCTACTCAAGCTGGATGAATGAAATATGACGCCAAACTTGAATAAATAGAGAAAATTCACACCATAATGGCGCCACTGCAAGCTTTAAACCCTGACTTAAAAAGAAGAATCGTGATTGGACCCCCTTTAGTTCGAATTGGCACTGACTCAAAGTCCCAGAAAATAAATAATATTAAAATATTCAGTTACCTTTACATGCAAATTTGTAATTTTAATACTACAAAGGGTGACAATTTATTGAAATATTGAAGAAAATCGCCATTTTAATGTTTGCATGCAAAAAGTTGAAATTTAATATTATTTTAATAAAAATCTCAGCATCTGGATGCAATCATAAAAATTCACCGATTCCAAAAAGTTTAAATTTGACTCTCCAGGCGTCCATCTGCAAAAGTTATGAGATGTTTTGCTAACTTCCTACTTTATAGCTCACTGAAAGTTATAGTTGCCTCTGTTCATCTCTGATTTTTGGATGTCTGACTGAGGTTGTGACTGAGCTGAGATATCCACTGCGAAGCCTGTAGAGCAAAGATGAATTTTTTGTTGGGAGTTGCAACTGCTAAAAACAACGTTTGACACCTCAAAAAATTAGGCACCTTTGATTAAATTGATGCAAGGTCTCCAGACTTGGCCTCCATTTTTCCATCTGATGCTTAAAAACTGCCACTATTGATGAATGATGAACCCTACTGACCGAATGATAGGTTCATTGCGTGACTGGAAGAATTCTACAACCAACGACTATATGTAAGGCATCTGAAAGCTGCATTAGGAACCCCAAAAGCAAGGGCACCCCTAGCCTGTGAAGGCGCAATCACTAATTTGACAAAAGTGAAACTTTTATCCAGACGCCATACTTTGACCCCTGACACTGAGAGCTAGGGTGCTCCAATTCATGCACCGATAATCTCTCTATGTAGCTAGAAGTACTGAGAAGAGATGTCTCTAGAGGTGACAAAGCAAGAAAACTGCTTCTAAGACCTCAAAAAGAAAGGCACCTTTTCCAAGGGAGTGTGTTTCCCACACAGCCATTTTTTTGGTTGTCTGATTTCTTCAGCGATCTACACTGACCCCTCACATACGGGCATTTGGCAAATCCTGAAGGCTGATGGCTGGACTCGTTGGATATACGTTGCATTATCGGTCACAATTTTACGAGGCACTCTGAAGTGTGAAATGATCTACTTTAGAAAGTTGCAAACAACTTCAGAAGTAGCTCGTTTGGTAGGAACTGCCTCAACCCACTTTGTGAAATAATCTATTTTTTTTAGGACATAGACATGCCCCTTACTAGAACTTGGGTTAATAGGACCTACAAAATCTATACCCCAGTGCTGAAATGGAGCATCGATGATAACTAGCCTGAGTGGAGTAGTTGGCAAGCTGACTTTGCCCGCAAACTGCTGACATAGCTGACATTTATACACCCATTCATATGCATCGTGCAACATAGTTGGCCAATAAAACTGTGCTTGCAAGATTTTGAATGTAGTGACCCTTGATGAAAAGTGTCCTCTACATGCTTGACTGTGAAAAGCATCCAACAATCTTTGTTGCTGGTCTCTACCGACACATAAAAGGAAAGTTTCATCAAGGCCACGCTTGTATAGAACGTTATTAATAAGCACGAAGTTTTGTGCTTTCAATTTGAATGTTCTCTTCTGCTGTTTGTCCATGTGACATGGGCATTCTCCATATGTTGATTAATACCACAAGGGTGTGTACCATTCCTCCGTAGAATCAACAAATAGGACCAACGGAAGGTCCTCTTCAATTTCTTGGTCGGTTTCAATTCCACCATTGCTCTAAAGCTTACGATCTCCATCCTCTTCCAATAATCGACAAAGACCTTGGACGTGGATGAGCTTGGTCGACTTGATTTCTAGATCATACTCTTGAACTTTTGTGATCCAGTTTCCTCTTTTCATGCCCATCTCATGTTGAGTTAGCACACTTTTAACTGCTGGATCGGTGACAAATAACATTGTATGAGAATTCAAGAGATAGAACCTGAAATTCTTGATAGCTCTAACGACAGCATATGCATTCTTCTCAATCTGAGAATAGTGCATCTCAGCATCCTTAAAATTAGAACTCATGAAAGCAATTGGAGATTCTCCTTCTTCGTTGAGCTTCTGTGTAAAAATAGCAGACAACAAGTGTTCTAACGCATAACAATAGAGGATAAAATCCTTCTAAAAGTCTGGTTGAACCAACACTGATGCGTTAGCAATAGCTTCTTTGATTTTAATAAAGGCTTGTTTTCCTTCTTTTGTCCACACAAAAGTGGACGTCTTTTTCATCATTGCTAAAATCTCCTTTGTCGACTCTGAGAAATCAGGCACAAATCTTCGAATAAAGTTAACTTTTTTCTAAAAAAGGAATGTACCTACATTTTGCTTGTAAGAAGAGATAGGTTTCTTATTGAGTCCACCCAATCGGTTCAATTCTAGTCCCCTCTTTGCAAACGATGTGGCCAAATAACTTGCCCTCTTTCACCGCAAAGATGGCCTTCTTTGGATTCAATGATATCTTGTGATACCTGCATCTTTCAAACACTTCCACAAGATGTGAAAAGTGATCATCCCATTTATCTAAGAAAATGGTTAAGTCATCAAGGTAGACAACTATAATCTTGTCCTTGAGGTCCACAAATGCCAAGTCCATAGCCCTTTGAAATGTAGCACCAACATTGATAAGGCCAAAAGGCATTCTTTCATAAGCAAACGTCCCGCACAGCATGGTGAAAGTTGTCTTAATCTGGTCCTCTGCCACTGCAATCTGATTGTAATTGGAATAACCATCAAGAAGAGATAGCATCTCTAATCCGATGACTATCTGCAAGGTATGCTCCATGATTGGTAATGGATAATTGTCCTTCAAGGACGACTGATTTAAGTTCCTGAAATCCACACAAATCCTGATTTCACTATTCTTTTTGTGCACATGAACTATATTAGACACCCAGGTGGAATGATGAATAGGAAATATTATTTTTGAGTCCACCATCTTCTGAATCTCTGTGTAGATAGTACCTTGAATTCACAGATTGTAATGTCTATGTTTTTTCCTGAAAGGCTTAACATTAGACTTCAGAGGAATTGTATGTGACAATTCTATGGGTGTGAAGACTTTCAAGTCTTCATAAGACCAAGCAAATACGTCCTTGTATTGCTTGAACAAGGCGATAAACTTCTTAGTCTCTTCTGGAGTACAACACTTTCCTAAATTCACAAACTGAGGTTTGTCTTTAGTGCCTATGTTTACTTGATTGTATTATGTAGAAATTATTAACACCTGACCTCTTTTGATCTTGGATGTATCAGTCGTGTCTATCAAAAATATATTATAAAGATACAAAACCCTTAGGAATCTGATTTCCTTTCAGTTGTATGATTCCAGAGTCTGCATCTTCAGAGTCTTTTATAAGTAATTCTTTAGGAGTTGCACTTCCTTCAAAGAACAACTCTTTGTAATTATCTCCCATGAGAAATTCTTCAATATCATCATTGTCATCAAATACTTGCCAGTTGTCTGAGTTATCTGGTACAGCTGGCTTGTAAATCAGATCAATAGCAAATGAATTCTAATGAAAGTGAGAGTTTGGCATGAAAAGAGCAGCTAAAACTACAAGAGCATCAACTTTGCTATTGTTTGTTCTTGGAATGTATTGGCTAACAAATGCATCAAACCAGTCGATGACATTCCACACCCTCTATCTGTAGGATCGAAGGAAACTATTCCTGACTTGGAAAATATCTTTAATATGTTTTACAATCAATTTTGCATCTCCTTCAACTCTAAGCAGTTTGATCCCCATATCCTTCGCGTTCTTGAGACCTAATAAAAGCGCCTCATATTCAGCAGTGTTATTGATGCATTCAAATTGCAACTTATATGCGAATGGATATAGATGACCTTTGAGAGAAATCATGACTACTCTCGCTCTTGAGCCTGATGTTGAGCAACTGTCGTCGAACTACATTGTCCACACTTTTGATTCTTCATTTGACAAACCTGTAGAAAGTGCAAATTTCTGACAATCTTCAGCTACTTCTGACACCATGGCATATGTGTCTGGACCTGTGTCTTGATATAACACTTGATCTTGTGGATCTTGGGACTTAACCAGTGCCGTAAACCTTGACTTCTTCTCAGGCTCCAACTTGAATGTACCCTTCTTTAATGGAATTGTCGCGAATGACCAATCCATTTGAATCTCTCCTCCGAGATCTTTACAGAAACTCCTGCTAAGTAGCATCCCGTAGCTAGTAGGAATATCAGCCACCAAGATGGTCATCATGATCTTCTCAGGACATGACACTATCCTTACTTGTGCATCTTTAAGTTGATCGATTAACGGCACCGACTTGGACTCAAGTGAGTAACGCTTTTCTTGAGTAGGTGTGCACGATAGTCCCAATGCATTCATAATCTGTAGAGGTATAACGTTGTCGCAAGCTCCGCTATCAATTATACAATTGCTCAATTTGAAACCTCCTATATACAAGGATATATAGAACGGTTTTGGCTTCTCTTCTACAGGCACGGAGGACTATAGTAATGTTGGCTGGGTAGCAGCCTTCTTTTTCACAACCTTTAAGACTCTATCCAGTTGTTCTGGATGATCTGGTAGATACTCCAGTTGAGAGATTTGCACCTTTGTCTTCATCATAGAAGACATGATGTTGAAACTTGTTGAAGATGAATTTGGAGCAGTCGGCAAAATGTTTTCTTGTGAAGTCTTAGGATTGGAAGTAGAAGCTACTTCCTTTCCAAGTTTGCATTTGAATTCCGCTTCTCTTCTTCTTCCTTCTATGCTTTGAAATGTTGCGCACGTATGAACACAGGTAAGGTGATATTCTCATGATTAACCGTGAGTGAAAATTGGTGATATCCCTCTTCTTGTTCTTCATTTACGTGTTCTCGATCAAAATATCCTATTGCGGAGTTGGCATCAAAGTCGTCCGTCTGTGATGAGACGACATTTGAACTTGAAGGTACGAATCCTGAACTAGGAGCAATATCGGAAAATCCCATGAGCTAATTCATTCTTTGGTTCGCCGGACATGTAGCCCGGTGTGTTCAATAGAATCATGGAAAGTGCAAAAGATTGTGGGCTTCTCAGCTTCATTGTTTTTCTTCGGTTCTCCTTGCGGAAACTTTGACTTGTAGTTGTTGTATGGCTGGAAGTTGTTTCTTCTCGGCTGGTACTGTTGTTGAGGTTGAAATGACGGTAGTGTGGACAAGGTTGGTTTCCCTTGAGGGGGTGACTGTATTTTCAGTATAGTCACCTCGTTTGCTACCTTTTGTAGCAACGGATCAACCGATGCTTGTACGAGCAGTCTGATTGAATCATCCTTCATCTTGCCCATCATAATCATATTTTCTTCGGGCTTGATTGCTTCTTCTTGAAGGAGTTGTAAGCTATCTTCTTCACTTATCTTCAAGAAAAAGGCTATTTCTGACAATAGTGCATTGATGAAGAAACTCATCAGAATTTCGTCAGATGGATTTAAAGTGTGAGAAAGACGTGTAACAAGGCGGTTAAACCTTGCTACAAATTCTCTCATCGATTCATGTGCCTCCATCTTCGAATTCGAGAGTTGTGCAAAAAGACTGTGACTATCCTCGACGGGCTTGAATCTCGCCAAGAACTTCTCACTCATGACTGCCCAACTGGTGATGATGCTTGGTTCAAGATTGTTGAGCCAGTCTGTTGTGTTTTTCTCAAGAGTCTCCACAAAGAGACGTATTGCGATGTCCTCGTGTGCAACATGCAGGATGGAACTGAAACATAGATTTTTGGGACCCTATGGACTACTCTTGCACTTCTAGGGTTTTTCACCTAAAAGGAGAGAGATAGGGCCAAAAATGCTTAAACATCACATTACACATCATAATTTGAGTGATACATAAGTATTTTTGGCCCTATCTCTCCCCTTTTAGGTGAAAAACCCTAGAAGTGCAAGAGTAGTCCATAGGGTCCCAAAAATCTATGTTTCAGTTTCGTCCTGCATGTTGCACATGAGGACATCGTAGTATGTCTCTTTGTGGAGACTCTTGAGAAAAACGTAGCAAATTGGTTCAACAATCTTGAACCAGGCATCATCACCAGTTGCGCAGTCATGAGTGAGAAGTTCTTGGCGAGATTCAAACCCATCGAGGACAATCACAGGATTTTTTCACAACTCTTGAATTCGAAGATGGGGGCACATGAACCGATGAGAGAATTTGTAGCAAGGTTTAACTGCCTTGTTACATGTCTTTCTCACACTTTAAATCCATCTGATAAGTTCCTTCATCAACGCACTACCATCAGAAATAGCCTTTTTCTTGAAGATAAGTGAAGAAGATAGCTTACAGCTCCTTCAAGAAGAAGAAATCAAGCTCGAAGACAATATGATTACGACGGGCAAGATGAAGGATGATTCAATTAGACCGCTCGTACAAGCATCGTTTGATCTGTTGCTATAGAAGGAAGCAAACGAGGTGACTATACTGTAAAAGACAGTCACCCCTTCGAGGGCAACCAACCAAGCCCACACCACCGTCATTTCAACCTCAACAACAGTACTAGCCGAGAAGAAACTACTTCCATCCATACAACAACTACAAGTCAAAGTTTTCGCAAGGACAACCGAAGCAAAACAATGAAGCTGAGAAGCCCACAGACTTTTGCACTTTCCATGATTATGTTGAACACACTGAGGCTACATGTCCGGAGAACCAAAGAATGAATCAACTCATGGGATTTGTCGATACTGCTTCTAGTTCAAGATTCGTACCTTCAAATTCAAATGTCGTCTCATCACAGGCGGACGACTTTGATGGCAACTCCGCAACGAGGTATTTTGATCGAGAACCCGTAAATGAGGAACAAGAAGAAGGATACCGCCAATTTTCTCTTGCGGTTAATCATGAGAATATCACCTTACATGTGTTCACATGTGCGCAACATTTCAAATCACAGAAGGAAGAAGAAGAGAAGCGGAATTCAAATGCAAAAGGAAAGGAAGTAGCTTCTACTTCCAATCCTAAGACTTCACAAGAAAACATTTTGCTGATTGCTCCAGATTCATCTTCAGCAAGTTTCGATATCGTGTCTTCTATGATGAAGAAAAAGGTGCAAATCTCTCAACTGGACTATCTACAAGATCATCCAGAATAACTGGATAGAATCTTAAAGGTTATGAAAAAGAAGGTTGTTGCCCAACCAACATTACTACAATCCTTTGTGCCTACAGAAGAGAAGCCAAAACCGTTCTATATATCCTTGTATATAGAAGGTTTCAAATTGATCAATTGTATAATTGATAGCGGAGCTTCCGACAACGTTATGCCTATACAGATTATGAATGTGTTGGGACTAAAGTGCACTCCTACTCAAGAAAAGTGTTACTCACCTGAGTCCAAACCGGTGTCGTTAGTCGGTCAACTTAAAGATGCACAAGTAAGGCTAGCGTAATGTCCTAAGAAGAAGATCATGATGACCATCTTGGTGGCTGATATTCCTACCAGATACGGGATGTTACTTAGTAGGAGTTTCTATAAAGATCTCGGAGGAGAGATTCAAATGGATTGGTCGTTCGCGACAATTCCATTAAAGAAGGGTACATTCAAGTTGGAGCCTAAGACGAAGTCAAGGTTTACGGTGGTTAAGTCCCAGGATCCACAAGCTCAAGTGTTATATCAAGACATAGATCCGGGCACATATGTCATGGTGTCAAAAGTAGCTAAATATTGTCAGAAATTTGCACTTTCTACAGGTTTCTCAAATGAAGAATCAAAAGTGTGGACAATGCAGTTCGACGGCAGTTGCTCAACATTAGGCTCAGGTGCAAGAGTAGTCATGATTTCTCCCGAAGGTCATATATATCCATTCGCATATAGGTTGCAACTTGAATGCACCAATAACACTGTTGAATACGAGGCACTTTTATTAGGTCTCAAGAACGCGAAGGATATAGGGATCAAACTGCTTAGAGTCAAAGGAGATGCAAAATTGATTGTAAAACAGATTAAAGATCTTTTTCAAGTCAGGAATAGTCGCCTTCAATCCTACAGATAGAGGGTGTGGAATTTCATCGACTGGTTTGATGCATTTGATATCCAATACATTCCAAGAACAGACAATAGCAAAGTTGATGCTCTTGCAATTTCAGCTACTCTTTTCATGCCAAACTCTGACTTTCATTAGAATTCATTTGCTATTGAGCTGATTTACAAGCCAGTTGTACCAAATAACTCAGACAATTGGCAAGTCTTTGATGATGATGAGGATATTGAAGAATTTCTTGTCATGGGAGATAATTACAAAGAGTTGTTCTTTGAAGGAAGTACTACTCCTTCTAAACAATTACTTACAGAAGACTCTGAAGATGCAAACTCTGGAATCATACAATTGAAAGGAAATCAAATTCCTAAGGGTTTTGTATCTTTAGAAGATATTTTTGGCAGGCATGACCGATACATCCAAGATCAGAAGAGGTCAAGTGTTAATACTTTCTGCAAAATACAATCAAGTAAACATAGGCATTGAAGACAAACCTCGATTTGTGAATTTAGGAAAGTATTGTACTCCAGAACAGACTGAGAAGTTTATAACCTTGTTCAAACAATACAAGGATGTATTTTCCTAGTCTTATGAAGACTTGAAAGTCTTCACACCCATAGAATTGTCACATACAATTCCTCTGAAGTCTGATGTTAAGCCTTTTAGGCAGAAACAGAGACATTACAATCCGCGAGTTCAAGGTACTATCTACGCGGAGATTCAGAAGATGGTGGACTCAAAAATGATATTTCCTATTCATCATTCCACCTAGGTGTCTAATATAGTTCCTGTGCGCAAAAAGAATGGTGAAATCAGGATTTGTATGGATTTCAGGAACTTAAATCAGTCATCCTTGAAGGACAATTATCCATTACCAATCATGGAGCATACCTTGAAGACAGTCACCAGATCGGAGATGTGATGTCTTCTTGATGGTTATTCCAGTAACAATCAGATTGCAGTGGTAGAGGAGGACCAGATTAAGATAGCGTTCACCACGTCGTGGGGGACGTTTTCTTATGAAAGAATCCCTTTTGGCCTTATCAATGTAGGTGCTACATTTCAAAGGGCCATGGACTTGGCATTTGGGGACCTCAAGGACAAGATTATAGTCATCTACCTTGATGACTTAACCATTTTCTCAGATAAATGGGATGATCACTTTTCACATCTCGTGGAAGTGTTGATGCAGGTATCACAAGATATCATTGAATCCAAAGAAGACCATCTTTGCAGTGACAAAGGGCAAGTTACTTGGCCACATCGTTTCCAAAGAGGGGACCAGAATTGACCCGAATTAGGTGGATTCAATCAGAAACCTGTCTCTTCCTACAAGCAAAACGCAGGTGCATTCCTTTTTCAGAAAAGTTAACTTTATCCGAAGATTTGTGCCTGATTTCTTAGAGTCGACAAAGGAGATTTTAGCAATAATGAAAAAGACGTCCACTTTTATGTGGACAGAAGAAGGCAAACAAGCCTTTATTAAAATCAAAGAAGCTATTGCTAACGCACCAGTGTTGGTTCGGCCAGATTTTCAAAAGGATTTTATCCTCTATTGTTATGCGTCGGAACACTCGTTGTTTGCTATTTTAACACAGAAGCTCAGCGAATAAGGAGAATCTCCAATTGCTTTCATGAGTTCTAATTTTAAGGATGTTGAGATGCACTATTCTCAAATTAAGAAGAACGCATATGTTGTCATAAGAGCTGCCAAGAATTTCAGGTTCTATCTCTTGAATTCTCATACAACGGTGTTTGTCACCAATCCAGCAGTTAAAAGTGTGCTAACTCAACAAGAGATGGGCACGAAAAGAGGAAAATGGATTGCAAAAGTTCAAGAGTATGATCTAGAAATCAAGCCAACCAAGCTCATCTGCGAGCAAGGTGTTTGTTGATTATTGGCAGAGGATGGAGATCGTAAGCTTCAGAGCAATGGTGGAATTGAAATCAAATAAGAAATTGAAGAGGACCTTCCATTGCTCCTATTTGTTGATTCTGCGAAGGAATGGTACACGCCGTTGTGGTATTATTCAACATATGGAGAATGTCCATGTCACATGGACAAACAGCAGAAGAGAACATTGAAGTTGACAGCACAAAACTTTGTGCTTATTAATAACATTTTGTACAAGCGTGGCCTTGACGGAACTTTCCTTTTATACATCGATAGAGACCAGCAACAAAGATTGTTGGATGCTTTTCATAGTCAAGCATGCATAGGACATTTTTCATCAAGGTTCACTGCATTCAAAATCTTGCAAGCACAGTTTTATTGGCCAACTATGTTTCGCGATGCATATGAATGGGTGTATAAATGTCAACTATGTCAGCAGTTTGCAAGCAAAGTTAGATTCCCAGCTACTCCACTCAGGCCAGTTATCATCAATGCTCCATTTCAGCAATGGGGTATAGATTTTGTAGGTCCTATTAACCCAAGTTCTAGTAAGGGGCATGTCTATGTCCTAATAACAATAGATTATTTCACAAAGTGGGTTGAGGCAGTTCCTACCAAAAGAGCTACTTCCGAAGTTGTTTGCAACTTTCTGAAGAAGAACATCATTTCACGCTTCGGAGTGCCTCATAAAATTGTGACCGATAATGCAACGTCTTTCTCGTCAGAGGAACTTTTGAGTTTTTGTTTTGATTACGGCATCATGATGTCACATTCATCGGATTATTACCCTCAGGGTAATGGACAGGCCGAATCATCAAATAAAAACATTGTCACAATTGTGCGTAAGCTGGTTGAGTCAAATCAGCAGGCTTGGCACACAAAGTTATATGATGCTCTTTGGGTAGATAGAATCACTCCCAAAAGAGCCATCGACACCTCACCCTTCATACTTTTGTATGGTACAAAAGGAGTTCTACCCATCACTTTGGAGTTGTCTACCTTACAATTGGCATCTACTTTGGAGGATGAAGAGTTCAAAGACCCTATTCAGAAGCGAATATTGTACCTGATGAGGCTTGAAGAGGAGAGGGTGGAGGTTGTTGATAAAATCACTCAGCACCAAGAGCGAGTGAAAAATATTTTTGACAAGAAGGCTCGTCATAGAGACTTTGAAGTCGAAGATCAAGTCCTTTTGTGGGACAAAAGGCATGAACCTAAAGGAATGCACGGTAAATTTGATTCCTTGTGGTTAGGGCCCCTTCAGATTCATGAATCCGCATGAGAGAACACATACATTCTCTTCCATCAGGATGGAAGGCTCCTCCCACTTCCTTACAACGGGCAATATTTCAAACACTTCAACCCTTTGAGGGAGGAGTAATACTTTGTAAATACTTTTTTATGCTGTATCGTTATGTCGTATTGTGTTTCCCCATTCTGTAATGCTTTGTCATTTTTTAGGTGATTTAGGTAGTCTATTTTTAGGTGATTTTTAGGTTAGGTGATTAGGAAAACTCCAAGTTTTAGGTGATTAGGGAAAAGTCCTGACTCTACTGCCCAAATCATAAGTCACTGGTCTACATAACACATAAATTCTAGGGTTCTCCTATGTCGTAAGTATCTGGCATGGACAGACACCAGACGGAGCCTAATGTTATACCCAAACCAATTTTTTTGCTTCATTAAGGCATTTTGCTTAAAAGAGTCTAAACCTTGTTAAAATGTTGTCAAAATACAGCTTTTGGGCAATTCAAGTATGGACTTTGGTCAGTGTCATGTCAGTCATCAGCAACATTTGGTCAGTACCTGGAGGTCAAAACCTGAACTTGGGACTCAAAGAAAGACATGTTATGATGGAGAAGTGCTTCAAGATAGAATTATACTCCTACAAGGTCAATTTAGTGGCCAAAATAGTGTTTACAGAGGCAGAAATAGATGAAGATATTTTGCAGAAAGTAAATCTACGCCCCTGTAGCCCAAGGGCACCCTTCTTTTTGAAGGCTCGGATTTAGTTGCATGTGCTTGCAAATATGTTCAATTTCTTCAGAATTAGTCTAGCTTTCTGATGAGCTATCAAGCAAAGTCGTCTGAAGTGCAGAACTCCGGCAATTGAAGTCATAAGCTAAAGGTACGAAGAGAATACATGTCACAAGGGCTGTCAAATTTACAGTTTTTGTGCCCCTATAGCCCAGGGGTGCCCTTGAATTTGACCTCTCAGATGGATGAATCTACAAAATTTGTTTCTGGGGGATCTTTTCTAGTTCAGTTTAGCTTTGCAACACACCAATTCATGAGATGATCCCACATACTGAGTGATCGTGGCAAAGGTTCTACTGAGCATGTAAAATAGAGGGTGGAAAAATGTAGAAATACACACCTGTACCTCTATAGGCCAAGGGCGCCTAGCCTTTAGGCCTACCAAATGGGGTCTTTTGCAGTCATAGTCTTCACAAGACTTATGCGGAATTCTCCCAGCTATCCAACGAGTCTAGCCATCAGCCTCCGGGATTTTCCAAATGCCCATACGTGAGGGGTCAGTGTAGATCGCTGAAGAAATCAGACAACCAAAAAAATGGCTAAGTGTGGGAAATACACACTCCCTTGGAAAAGGCGCCTTTCTTTTTGAGGTCTTAGAAGCAGTTTTCTCGCTTCCTCACCTCCAGAGACATCACTTCTCAATACTTCTAGCTACACAGAGAGATTGTCAGTGTGTGAATCGGAGCACCCCAGCTCCCGGTGTTAGGGGTCAAAGTATGGCGTCCGAATGAAAGTTTCACTTTTGTCAAATTAGTGATTGTGCCTTCACAGGCTAGGGGTGCCCTTGCTTTTGGGGTTCCTAATGCAGCTTTTAGATGCCTTACATACAGTTATTGGTTGCAGAATTCTTCCAATCATGCAATGAACCTATCATCCAATCAGTAGGGTTCATCATTCGTCAGTATCAGCAATTTGAAGCGTCAGATGGAAAAACGAAGAAATGGCTAATTCTGGAGACCTTGCATCAATTTAATCAAAGGCGCCTAATTTTTTGAGGTGTCAAACGTTGTTTTTAGCAGTTGTAGCTCCCAGCAGACATTTCATCTTTGCTCTGCAGGCTTCACAGTGAATATCTCATCTCAATCACAGCCTCGGTCAGGCATCCAGAAATCAGAGTTGAACAGAGGCAATTGTAACTTTCAGTGAGCTATAAAGTAGGAAGTTAGCAAAAAATCTCGTAACTTTTGCGAATAGACACCTGGACAGTCAAATTTAGACTTTTCAGAATCAGTGAATTTTTCTGAGTGTATCCAAATGCTGAGATTTTCATTAAAATAATATTAAATTTCACCTTTTTGCATGCAAACATTAAAATGGTGATTTTCTTCAATATTTCAATATTGGCGCCCTTTGTAATATTAAAATTACAAATTTGCATGTAAAGTTAACTGAATATTTTAATATTATTTATTTTTCGGGACTTCGAGTTAATGCCAGTTCAAACTAAAGGGGGTCCAATCACAATTTTTCTTTTTAAGTCAGGGTTTAAAGCTTGTAGTGGACCCATTATGGTGCGAATTTTCTTTATTTATTCAAGTTTGGCGTCATATTTCATTCATCCAGCTTGAGAAGAGGCGAATTTCTTCCTGAGTTGGGTGAATTTTCATCAGCAATCAGTTTTGAAGGCATCAAAAACATTCTTTTGTAGGTACAAGTCCAAATTCATCAGCAAAATTCAAGATAAAGTGGCGATTTTAGCAGAAAAAAAGCATCAAAACCTCAATCTTTTGTCTCAAATTCTTCCATTTCTCATCTTGAATTGGTGACTTTTGACAAAACAAATCATCTGGGTTGATTCAGAAGAGCTTCCTCGACAAAACCCATGTGTTAGAATTTTTCAAGAAAATTTACTCTAGAGCATCAGTTCTCGAGGCTCTGATTTTCTTAACTGAAATTCCATTACATGGTGGCATAGAAGTCAAATTTTCACAAATCTGACATTTTGGGTTGTCTTAGAATCTTTTTCTGGACAAAACCCATATCTTAGAATTTTTCGTGAAAATTTCCCTCCGATAGGCTATTTTTAGCCTCAACGGGCTATTTTTAGCTTTCTAGAAAAATTGTCAAAATATAGTTGTCTTCACAATCAACAGGCGAGTTTTTCATAATGTAGTACACACAGCTCGAATTCAAGACTAAGTGAGTCTTGACTCATGACTTCATCGGAACAGTTGACACGAATCTGCATAAGGTGCTTCCAAAAGTAATCTTGGATCCAATCAAGATAAAAGATTCAATACTTCAAAACATTTAGCAATCCGGGTTGCTTGAGGCCACTTCTATCCCTGTCTCAGTACATTGCAAAGAGTTCATAATGTCTTGTGTTAAGCATTACAATTCTGCAACTCGCGAAATACAGTCAGTAGATGGAAGGGTGATGTGTAGTCTCAAACCCCTGGATATCGAGAGATGTTTTGGTATTCCTCAACATCCGAATAGTCTAGTCATTTCCATGGACCAGTGTGAGAGCATTCAATGTTGATATGGACAAGTGTCAGAGTAAGATGGCAGAGAGATGATTAAAACAGAAGAAGAACAAATTGTCGAGCAATGCGGGTTGTGATGAATACAAGGATGAGTATGCGATTTTGATCAAACTTCTCAATCGCGTCTCAGGTCATGCAGATGCAAATAGATTCCAACCCTGGATGTACTATATCATTGGTCAAATCATCTCTGGGTGAGAGCATTATGACTGGGCATCCTTCATCAACAACGTTCTCCACGAGCAAATTACTATTTATCTAGTTGCCCCCCAGTTTCATATGTGTTCTTATCTCGTATACTTGATCACCTATCAAGGTCAGTTTAGAGGATTGAACACAGTGGGCATACTCAATGTACAGAAATTCTATCACTGCTATGACCAGCTTGAGTTCACGAAGGTTGAACGACATTTCAAGCATGTGCATGAGGCTTTCTTGATGTACACAGTGAGGAACCTAGACTGGGAGTTGCATGTTCGTATATCAACGGTTGCCAGAGCAGCAATGGTAGATTGGGCGGACTGGTTCATTCAGTTCCCTACATACACCTACATCCGGATTTACGGATACACAAGAAATCTAGCCATGCTTCCATGCTATCCTTCGAATAGGACAGTCTTCATGGAGTTCCTAAGGAAATTGTATGATGTTCATCTATGTTTGCGCCACAAGCATAAACCAGTTGCCAACTTTCCAATGCAATTTGGAATCTATTGGTGCAGGACAGCAATTGATGCTAAAGTTGCAGGACAAGAGTTAGAAAAGTTTCATCTCAAGTACCTTGTCGATGCACACCTATGATCCTTAGGGTCATTATTTAGCATGCCTTGGTGGTCGCCCTTATCATAAGCCTACAATGGAGCATTATTGGGTGAACTGTGAGGATGACTTTGAGGTGCGCAGATGCAGCTACAGTAGGTTCTCTCTCTCGCAAATTTATGTCTTCTTAGCAGAAGATGTGGGAGGTTTGTCAGATGATGAGGGAGATACACTTCCTCAATTTTTCAGAGAGCAGGTTGATACACAACCACTGTCGACTATGGATTGGTTCGCCAAAGAATACTCATCAGTGAAGGAGAGGTCGAGTAGAGTTATTCAGAACAACATACTCTAGCTCGAAAGTAAGAAGACCAGGAGGGTAGTCATGCCTAGAACAGAGCTGCCACCATTGGATGCTTTACTAGCATCCTCGTCTAAACCTAAACAAAAGAAGAGGAGTAACCCTCCTAAGAAGAATCAAGTCCCTAACAGTTCAAAAGGGAAGGCACCTACTACGGAAACACACATGGAGCCAGTCAGAGTGCCAGTTCAGAGTTTTCTAGAGCCCGAGTCTCAGCCTAGCATAACATCACTGACACCAGAGCAGTCTCCAATTCTAATTCACATTGATTTGGACTTGGACTTTCCACCTCGCGGTAATGCCTCTACGCATTCACATTCATCAAAACCTCTCATGACTAGTATAGACCCTTCTAGTGGGATTAGTCGAGACTTGTCTTGGCTTGAGAATCAACTGGGTAGGAAGAGGAGGCAACCATCTTACGTACTTGATCATTCATATTTTGATCATGTCTACCAGGATGCGCCAGACAAGAGGATCAAGAAACAGGTTCATGTTGAAAGGAATGCGGATAAGGAGATTGTTGCGCCTCCAAAGGGTAAAATTCTGAATGAGATTGAAGTTCAAGACTTCGAAGTGATCATAGTCAACCTTGGTAGGAGCACTTTCCAGACAGAGGTTGATCTCCTACAGGTTGCAACAAATAGCACAAGGGATAGAATACTGAAAGACGGAGAAGACAAGGGAGCCTTCAAGGTTGAAATTCATCAACTTTGTCAATACATCTCTAGCCTTGTACACAAGACGGAAAATGTCACCGCTTCACTCCCACCGATGCTAGAGCCACCAATAGAACAGGGCCAGCTTAATCACCTGGTTGCATACGGAAAGCGTTTGGAGGATTGGGAGGAGTTCATCACTAGAGGTCTCTTTGTGCTTGCAGAGTTATATCAGTTGCAGTACAATGCACGCAAACTTTGTCTACATCTCCAAGATGAGGAGCGAGACTTGGCGATGAACAAACCTAGAGATGAGATCATGATTGCTCACTTGAGAGTGGCATATAAATTAGTCACAGATGTAGAAGACAAAGAGGATATCTACACTTGGAGGACATAGTTGATCTTCAAGGCGAAGATAGAGGAGACAATGGCATTAGAGTTGGATGAGAGCAGAGAGCGCGTCACTAGTGCACTCCGGTACGTGAGAAATTTTGTGTCTCGCATACCGTGACAATATCAGCTTGAGGGTGGTGTGTATGTTGAGCTTGCTGACGTTTAGTCAGAGCTCCAGGCACTCATTCATGGTATTTTTAGTGGGGAGACCATTGGCTGTAAGATGAATCAACTTACATTCATGCCAGCATTGTTCGATGAGGTAGTTAGGAGCAAAGGTGAACTTCAATGCTAGATCACAGGTGGTGAGGACATGCTACACAGACATAGTATACTTCGACGAACTATCAGTGCCCCAAAAAGTGACGTGGTCAACAACCTCATGGAGGGGTTAGTTGCTCGAGATCATGACCAATGAACTCCAATTCCCAGCTTTCAAGATAGACATCAGACGCAGCAGTTAACTCGACGCTTCTTTCCGAGTTAACTCGTTGTTCCACATCTCATGCATGTCTATTTTGGGAGACATCTTTGTACTCTTGGAGTTTCATTTAGGGTTTTCGTTAACTGATGGTAGTGTTCCAGTTAACTTGCTTTCAATAAGGACGTGCATGCTTGTACATTGTCCATTTAAGATTAGATGTGTTGGTTAACTGATGGTAGCTTTCCAGTTAACTGTATAGTTTCCTTTATTAGGGTTTAGCAGTAAAATCTTGCATGCATTTCAAGACTGTAGTTGACTCAAGGTGATTTTAGGGTTCCCTACACCTTTCGATGTCTATAAATAAGAGCTTTCAGCTCATTTGTAAATAACTTTGGCACGCGATAGTAATAAATGTTGAGCCAGATTTGCCTGTAATAGTGCTATTTTGTATTTGTTCACTTTGGTTGGATGATCATTGTTTCGTGTTCTTGTGTTTATAAGCTTTGTTTCATATCTACACCTCGAATAGGTGTCGTCACCTCCTTGGGAATTTATAATTAAGGCTTATCATTTGTTGTTATTGTGTTAATGAGCTTTGTTTCATGTCTACACCACGGATAGGTGTCGTCACCTCCTTGGGAATTTAGAAGTTAGAGTTCATCATTTGATGTCGTCGCCAGTAACCTTTCTTTCATCCTACGCCTCAGATAGGTGTTGTCACCTACTTGGAAATCTGGTCTTAGAGGTTATCGTATAAATCATTCCCGCTCTGTTTCCTCATGCTCTGATTTCTTAAGGAGATTGGATAGTTTAAGTTAGTTAGTTTTGACTTGTAGTTAAGATTTAAACCAGAAAATCCTTGGCTGCAACGTTCGTGGTTTTTTCTTAACCTTGTGCCTCTTTCAGCTAAGACAAAAAGATAGGAATTAGTTTAGTTTACTTTTTCAAGCATTTGTCTGCATAATGAGGGAGCTTCCCCTCCTAATTTGAAGAGCACTCATCACGTAGTGTGTATAGCTGTCCATACCAACTTGCACTCCAAAGGTGTTAGTTGTTATGCCAACAACTCTTTACGTTGTAGACATAATTTATGTGTTTAATTAACTCTAATGTGGATATATGAATGTGCTTACATTGGCTACTAATCCGCAATGCTCTTTGATGTCATGGCTAACATTAAGTTAGTAATTAGATTATGGATTCCTTCATTGTGATTATTGCATTTATAATGATCTATGAGATTTATTGACATGATTCAATAACTACATTGTGTATAATAAAAGATTGTCTTCTAAGTGCTTGTAAACCTACTAGGGAGGAAGGGCCCGAGAAAAGTGGTGCCTAAAAACCCCACTTAAGGTTCCACCCCTAGCACCCAAGGTAGGGATGTGCCATGGAGGGGTGGCAAGTCCACTTAAGGTTCCACTAGTCCCAAGGCAAGGGTTGGGCCATGGAGGGGTGGGGGTCCCACCTAAGATTTTGCTGCGGCCATGGAGGGGTGGTAGGCCTAGGCCACTTATAAGCTCTGCTGGCTTCCCCCAGTAGATCATGTGTTTTCCGAGGAGGTGTCATGGGTGGAGAATGCAATTACATGTCCCCTAGAGTGGAAGGTTGTAGGTTACAACCCCTTGAACTTAGCCAAGGACTTCAGGTGGATCTTTCCACATGGATAGAGAATGCAGTTACAAGTCGCTAAGAAGGGAGGGTTGTAAGTTACCACCTTTGTACTAGGGACCATGGCTTCGGGCGGATCCATCCATGCCACCCCTCATGTGTTTTCATGATTGCATTTATGAATATATTTAGATATGGATGCCTAGATATTAATGCTAATGAACATGTGCATATGTGGGAATATTGCTCATTTTGTGGATGCAGGTGATCTTCCAAGAGAACCCCATTTTAGAGTGTCCATTTGGCCAACCCTAACCCTAAAACAAGCAAGTTCCAAGACAGGACGAGGTAAGGGACATTACAAAAAGTAACATATTGACATCAACCATAATAATATAGAGACCAACATCCATAAGAATAATAATTATATCAAAATAAGTGTCAATAATTGAGTACATGAAATCCATCATGGGAGACAAATGATTCAAGTAAATTTGACTACAAAATATCCCCATGTAAGGGGGAAACCAAAATCTAAATAATGTCAAACTGTTAAGGTACATCAAAAATGCCTCTAATCAATATTGAGCTTTTAATCAATCAAGAATCTCACTCTATCTCCTATTTTTGTCTATCATGTCTAAGTGTGCATGACTCATACCCCTATGAGATAATACCTATGATGGGAGAGGTTCCTGATTTATTAACTAGTCATATAAAGCTTTCCTAACTTATTAGTGAGAAGATATTTTTTAGCTAATCCCTACCCCATATATCTCTTGGAATAAATCATTTTTTTCCTCCACCATATCCACCCTACTCCTCAATGATGAAATATGCCAGCTAGCATGGTAAGTGGGCAAGTGAAACATCATTTGAAGTATCCTCATCCTCCTCTACCTTGATTTAGTAATCATCATCAAATATCTCACCATCATCATGATCACTCTATACACTAAAAAAATAGACTAACCTTGGCATGGTCGTAGTTACCTTTCTATATATCCCTATGTCTATCGTGACATTGACCATGTGATAGGATTGCATGGGAGTGTCTATTTCCCATCCTCAAATACCTCTTGGGTAGATCTATAACATGGAGGGACTAGGGTCAAGTCCTCTCCAAGCTATTTTATCACTCACATAATGGGATTAGTCTTTACCAAACCATGATTTATCAACCAAGTTGATCACCCCTCTATAATAGTCTCAACTATTTCATCTCCTACCTTCCTTCCCTTCATCTCTATATAAGGTTTCATAATAATGTCATCATTTACAAAATTAGCCTCTACCAATGTAGATGTGTCATAGTGCTCTAATTGGTGGCACCTAATGGATTTAGGAAGGTTAGGACCAAGTGTAAGCATGGATTAATAATAGGGTACAATATGCTCCAAAATCCACATCAATTCAAGAGGGATTGATAAATGATAAGTCCCCATGATAAGAAATTTGATATAATTCATGATAAACTAGTGACAAGATAACAACTCCCTCATGTGTGCACTTTGCAACACTCTATCTACTTAATAATGAGATGCCACAACCATTTGATAAAATAGACCTTCTTAACCCTTGACAAGTGACAAGTTATGAAGCCAATAAGAACCTTCCATGGGGGTGTAATTTTAAGTGTCAATATTGAGGTCAACTATACTCCCCTATTATCTCTATGGTTCTCAACACCCATGAATGCAACCTAGGATATACTCTCATCCTTTGATGTCTACTTTTCTATGTGAGTCTATCTCTTTAGATATGGAAAGTTTGGATCCTATGAACATCATACAATGTGATAGTCCACTTACCCAAAATTCTAGGAAATCATAAGGTGTTCTAGTTTACATCCCACTAAGTTAAAATTTCAAACTAGATGCATGCTAAGAGCCACACAATAGGGAATCACACTACTCTATCCAACTTGCTCAACATAAGATGACCCAATCTCCTCTAGGTAACTCCTGCAATATTCTAAAAAACCAGGATTTCTCTCTAGTAACATTCTAATGGATTTATGTGTCATATTTATATAAGCACACACTTGTCACTTTGAAAATCATAAAAATTTAAGATATCACAAAAGCATAAAAAGTTAAAACAATAAAAAAAATCCTAAGAAAAACTCATCTAAATAATCAAATGAGTTTGAAAAAAATCAAATTATAGTCACCCTCAAATAAAAAGGTTTAACACATGCATCTTAGGGCTTTCTCTATGAAAAAGAGCAATCTCATATCGCAAAAGGGGAACCCTAACACATGTCTCAAAATTTATATTGACTTTAACCTTTCATAATTATGTTGCCTAAAGCCTACTTTACTCCATCACCACAAGCATACATGAAGTCTAAAATGAACTAATTTTGCATTTATGGGTAATTCTTCACCTCTTTTTTAATTTATTCATGAAAATCAAATTGGCACAAGTATACTTCACACTCTATTGTTTATCTTGTGTCAAGTGTGCCTACATGTTAGTTGTTAAGTTTTATTATCATTGTGTTAGTAATAATTTATTTCCTTAAAAATATTAAAAGTGAAAAGAACAAAAATATCAAAAATTTGAAAATTTTCTAAAAAATGTTTAATTAAAAATTTTGAATGATTATCATAGATTCATTTTAGTAGAATAGACAAGTTGTTTTCTGAATTATGTAGTTTGACAAAGTATGATTTTATTTTTGTAATTCAAATATTTTCCCTTTTGAGTAATTCCATAGTTTATATCTAACTTCAGCATAAGCATATTTTCCTTTTGCAGTCTAAACTTTCAATTTTAGCAAGCAATTTATTTCAAGAACTAGTTGAGTAAATTAAGACTACTAGGATAATTTATTTAGCTTCCTATTGTAGATAGCCTTCAAACACCTTGAGTTGATGAAGATGATAATTTGTTAAAGTATGAGGTTTAACAACGCCTCATTAATGAGGGTGCGTGAAATTTTTTATACAATCTTAGAGTATCAATCAAAGTGAAATTGATATTAATTAGATTATGGTTGTATTAGTATTATAGCTAGAATATGTTTAGTATGCAATTAGAAATATTACTATTGTATTATACTAAGTATATAAATATGATGTTTTATTGCAAATATTTTAATTGTATAATAATTAAAATATATATATTATGATATCATAATTATCTAATTAATAAATGATGTTAATTATCAATGGAAAACTAACTTCTGCATAATCAATATCCTAATTACAAAATCCACTAACAAGTCTAATGCATCATAAGAAAATAAAAAAAAATCCTAATTAGTCTAGCACATCACAAGAAAAATAGAAAATTGCCAAGCTGGTCTGATTCTAAACATAAGAAAAATATAAAATTGCCTAACAAGTCAAATGCAACTCTTGGTCTCATTGAAATATCTTCTCCAAATGGGTTGATAAATCCTCATTTCTCTTGGAGAATACTATTATATTTTCAAGGTAGACCAAGATCATTCCAACTATAAGTCCCTTAAATACTATGTACGTTACCTTTTTAAAATTTGCATTAGCATTGGATAACCCAAAGGGCATCCTTTGATAGGAAAAATTTTCCCATTTTATGTGTGGGTTGTCTTATGATGATCCTCATCTCTCACCCATAACTAATTGCATCCAAAGAAATTGTCCAACAAAGAAAGCCTTTCAAATATGGGAACCATTTGTAGGATTTGGTTCATAGATGGTAAAGGATAGTGGTCCTTTAGGAATGCCCAGTTGAAGTCTCTAAAGTCCATGCACAATCTAATCTTCCCACTCATTTTCTTGATGGTACTACATTAGATACCCAAGTCATATTTTATACGATATATGCAATTGGAATCCACAAGCTTAAGGAACTCATTTTCATTAATGACTCAATTTTGGGATTGGTTGGTCATTACTTCTAATGGAATAATTTATCTTTGTAAAATCCTCTCAATTCCTCATAGTTCCAAGCTAGCATATGGTCATATCTCCTATAGAGGCTAAAAAATAACTATTTTTCTTCTTTTGTGGTGACCTTTGCTAGTTGCAAAATACATCCCAAGAATATTCAAAACTCATAATAATCCTTCTTACTTATAGTCATCCCCTTTTTATTCTATATTGATCATTAAAATTGAATAAAGACTTGAGGTCACTAATCCTTTCAACAATTTTTTGATCTTTTGTTGGACAATCTAGTCTCCATATGCTTCTTCAACATTAGGGTTTATATATTTTGCAAATTCAATTATATTTTGAATAAATGGGTGATATATTCATCACTTTCAAAGACTTGTAATTTAGAGATTGTCAAGAATAGTTGGCCTCACAATCAACTTCACATTCTACTTGTTAAGCAATAGGTGCTCTAATGGATCAAATTTTGACCCAATCACCACCATTTGATATGCATCTAGATTTTGAGCATGAGGCACCACTTGGAAATTTATAGCATCAAAAGTCTCAACCAAGTCCCAAACTCAATGCCCATACAACTTTGTCAATGGATTGTTCACTAGGCATTATGTTCTAACTTGCTCAACCAGAAGCTCAATGTCACCCAATACTTTTAACAACTCAATTCCCTTTGTTTCTACCAACTACATTATGTTTTGGATAAATTAAACCAAAGTTTGTAGGATTGCAAGATTTTATCTTCACTTGGAGAGATCAGGCATACACTAGCTCCTACACTAACTTTGGATGTGGCACTATTAAAAAACAATTTCCAAATTCTTGTCATTTTTTTCCTTCTTGATGATCTTTAGAATAGGAAGGTCCTCCTAATGAATGATACATGTTCTCATGTCAATCCCCTTGAAAGTATCATTGGGGTTGCTATCCCAATTCTCCATTGCCCACCACTCACCTTTGTGCTCATTTAAGATGGTTTTGGTGGTGTGAACTTCAACATATGTTTTAGAAGAGAGACCATCTTCATCTATGTTTCTAAGGGAACTAGTGGCTTAATTTCTTAGTAGTGCATATTTAGAGGTTTGGCAGGAATTTTTAGCTTGGTTTTATATCAAATTCTTAGGAATATAAAGCTATTTTCAAAGGACAAGTGGCCTCCTATTTTTGTGGTAAAATTTTTGGATAGGCATAGACCAAAGGCAATGAGGAGTTCAATGATAGTTATGTCTTTGGTAACTATACATTAGGATAGGTATACAAATACAATTGTAGATCTTTTACAATCCCAAGGATGTTTACCAAGGTCTCATCCAATTGGAATAACCCCTTCATGACAAGCTCACAGACTAGCCCTAGGGCACCAACAACTTTATTGGGCATGAATGAGGTGCTAGAACTAGAATCAATCATACAACTATGGATTAATTTTTCCTTATTCACCAAAGTAACATAGAAGGGTTTGGGTTTAATCTTACTCACCTCATTTCCATATATTTATACAACTAGGAATTGCTTCTAAGTGATTTCCAATGGTTCAATGGCGTGATGCCTTTGCTTGCATAGTGCCTTTTATTTCTTCAAGGCATCATCTAGTCGCTTCATTTGTTCTATGATGGAGAGAACTTCCCATAGAGGTATGTTGATTGTGGATTTCTTTAATTGGTGAACAATATTAAATGATCTCATTTATTGCACAATGTGTCCCACATTCGATGCCCAATTCACTCAATTTTTTAATAGAAGGATAAGTTGTTTTAGGATGCCTCACTAGAGCCTCTAGAGGTTTATAAATTTTAGGGTCATTTGGCTTGGTCATTACAAATATGCTCTATTTAGGAGGGGTCACCACTAAATATTTAAAAGAAGATATCACTAGAGCTTTTTGGGTGCTTGGTCTTATCTAATCACCAGGTTTGATCCTCCATTGCTCTCTTCTTGGCTCTTGTAAATTGTTTAGGCTAAATTTGTGGCCTCCTTGAAGTGGAAGTTGGCTCATTGAGTAAGTGTGCTTCATATTTATCCCACTAACATTTTCTAATTGTAAGTGTTTATCTCAATCATAGATGACTAACTTTGAGCAACCATAGCTTGTTGGTGGCTACCTAAGAGGCAAGAATGAGCAACATAATGTGTTAAACAAGGATAACACCATATATCTCATTCCTCAACATTGTTGTTTGGTATAGGGACCATCTCCTTGCTAGGGTTATTAGGGATTTGTTGGAGGGGGAGCTCAACATGGATCAACTAGTTTTAAGAAAATCTTTGGTACTTGTTGATTTAAAATGGAGGTCTTTATGATAGCTTTGGTTGTCTTGTTGAAACTTATAGCCTTGATTTCACTAGTAACCATGTTGAGAAGGGGATCTTTGATTATTTTGGTATAGTAACCTTTAGGTATTATGTTTTCTTTTGATGGCAATAACTTCATTTGATATATTACTAAGCAAACTTCTCGTTTCATCTAACTTGCTAGAAGTGAGATGATTTGCAAAAAGGTATTACAAGGTAGAGTTTTGTATTGGAGATGATATGGGATTCATTATAGGTAATTAGGGTAGGTTGTTAAGTTGCAACAAATCATAAGTGAGGATTGATGGAGGTTGGATGTTTGGAATAAAGGCATTAGGGATCTACAAGCTAATTTCCCTATCTATATCAAATAGCTTACAACAAGTATAGCTATTAACTAGTAATGAATTACACCCTTTGGATTTAACCATCATGGCTATCTCAAAATTTATTGCTTTGAACTAACATATATAGATCATACATTTTGGGATTCAAACTTCAATTGAGATTCCAAGCTGGGTTTTTGAATTTTGCTCTTTAAGTCATCTAGTGTCTTCATAGGAGCCATCTTGATGGTTGTCAACTACTCTAGGAGAGATATGTCATCTCCCTTTTCTCTAAACTTGTTGATTAAGGCATGTCCTAGCCCATCCTAATCGTTGGTTTAGAAACTTATGCCAATATAGAGCTTTTCCCTCAAAAGATGCAACCAAAAGCCTTAAAGAAACATTTTCCTTTGCAATATTATGCATGAGACAGTGAATTACTACATCATGCAAGTGTTTCATGGTGATAGTCACATTCTTCCTTATGGAATGAGTTGATCTCAAGGCAACATCTAGAATAAGATCCCCTATAGTAGGGGGGATAAGTGATACAAAGGGACCTCTAGAATAAGATTCCAAGGCAACATTTAGAATAAGATCCCCTATAGTAGGGGGAATAGGTGGTACAAAGGGACCTCTAGTATTCCAACCAAGAAAGATTATTAGGGGTTGTTGAGCAGCCATGATTAGATTTGCATTTGTAACAAGGGGTGGATTAGTTGGTTGAGCTTGTGGTTGAGGGTGTGGTACAAGTTACAGTCTTCTTGGGACAAAAGTAAGGGATTTTCTCCAAAGCATGTGGATTGGCCCTTGAAATAGACCTACTGCTTGATCAAGGGGTCATATGCTTCTAGACTTTGACACATATAAAACTACCAAATGATGGTAGAAGTCTTCAAACAAATGAGAGACCAAGGCCTTACCTAAATCTTGGCCAAGATGAGATGTAGTCCCACCAGCATTTCCAAAAAATGGTGGTTACTCAAATATTGCAACCACATGTTAAGTGTACTCAACAACAAAATTACATGTAGAACACAATGGAAAATCTTATAGGTGTGGGACTTGACCTATAAGATTACCTTTGAAGTTGAAATGGTTGGGTGCTTGTTAGATATGCAATCAACACTATAAAAATGTTTTGAAAGGAGAAAGGGAAATAGGGAATTGCATCAAAGTAAATCATTCTTTAAAAGTAGTAGTGTACCAAAGAGAAAGGTACTCTTCTACCTATTGCTAAAATAAAATAAACACATGAAACAATAATCAATAGAAAACGCAAATAAACACATCATATTGAACACAAATTACAAAAGTATTAATTCACACAACGCAAATACTAGACATGCAACAATTAGTCATAATTGATTGTATTGATGTTCATGAAGACACAAAATTTATATACACAAGGCGGCTTGAATGCCCTATAAACATGTAGCAAGGTCTAAGAGTGCGGTCCCATGAGGGGGCTTCAAGATCTATTTTCATGGAGCAAGGGGTCCCATGAAGCAAAAGAAAAAATTATGCTACAGGATTAATTGGAATCTCTTCCTAAAAAATAGCAACCACTACCTTTTAGAACTGCAGATTTGAGCGGGTGAAATTGGGGTGGGGATAGAAATTGCCCCTACAACTTAGGAACTTTTTTTGCCACTAGCCTATCATCTCAAATTTTAAATTCCTATCGGAAAATAAAAATAAGACAATTTTTATTTATTTATTATTTTTTATCAAAGCATTGCAATTCATTCCTTAAATTTTGGAGCTTAAACTTTTAAGCCGAATTGCACTACTAAAATCATGAGACCACCAACTTTAAAATATTCCTAAAAAATCTCAACAACACCCACTGAAATTTTTTAAGAAGCCCCCATCTATGAGACCTTACCCTAAACATCCAAGACTTAACAATAAGGAAAAGGTGTCTTACGTAGAAGGCCAGATACAAAGCATGAATGTGCAAAATTCTATCATAGCCCTAAGTAAACAACTCCTATATTTACATTCTAGAAGGGAGAAGAGGGAGAAAGGTGGAAATTGAAAAAGCCAAGAGAACAATCAATTTAATGCCTCTAAGAGGAATGGGTTTCTTCTCTCCAAATCCTAGGAGGATTAAATATTAGTCCCTCCAAAATCTCTAAATATCCATATGCCACTAGGGGAGAGGGGCCCATAGTAGGGCAGCCTATTTATGGGAGTTTGAATTTCATAACATATGATTTCAAAAAAGTCTAAATTTTGTACAGCAGTTTACTTGCCAACTCATCTGCCTCATATTATCAAATATGATGCCACATCAACATGTTTTTAGTAGGGCATTGGGTACCCTGAACTGTTTGGCTGATGTGGCATCACAGGATTTGTCAGATTATGTACTTTTTGGAAAAAGGTTTTTTACAAGTGGATATTAAATGCTCTGCTGTGGGGCCCATATATATCTACTTCTATCCCTACTACTGATCCTTGCCCTACTATGGGCCCCTCTCCCCTACCAAGAATCATCAATAAAAAGGTCAAATGTCCTGAATCTACAAGGAGAAATGGCCACTTGTACTAAATTCACAAGGCTGAGATAGTTGTAGGTCCACTTTTACAATGCGGGTGGTTGGGTTCTTGACCCATTGCCAACAAGTTGCTCCTCGATTTTAGGGAAGTTGGTGATACATGACTGTTCTAGCAGATGTTTGCATATAAAATCGAATTTTAGTTGTCCTATAGATTAAATTTATTTCGACACAAACCTGTTTGTTATTAGAGTAGTAATTACCACTATGTATACCTCTAGTGGTAATTACCACCTGTGAGGGTATGGGCTCTTGCTTCTCGTTTATCGGAGGGTGGGCAGATGTTTCCAGCACTTCTTTTCCATCTCTCCCTCTCACCCCCACTGACCAATCAAATTGTCACATAGATGATGCTTCCAATTATATGCGTTGCGGCCAATAGATTTCACCAAAATAGTCTGCCACCGCTGATTAGAATGGACCAATGGTGAGCATTTAGGACCAAAGAAAGAACCTTGCTTCGCACTTCCCATTATTTGTTAGATCAAAAGATGAATGCTCGGCAGAAGCATAGAGCACAAAAGGCGTTGTACTGCCTAGACTTCTGCGAGTTGTTGGATCAAGGTGATCAATGATGCGCAAAAGAAAGCTTCCTGTCTACAGCTAATCAAAACATGGGGAATAGTAGGTATGGCACAACCAAAATGCCCAAAGAGGAAGATGTAGCGAAAACTCACTACTTGTAGTAAATTCGTTCAATTCAAAAATATTGAAATTAGAATATAGATCAAGCATCCACACGTAAACTCAAAGACAAAATTAGATATGCTTACCAATCAAATTTGGGACATGAGATTTTTCTATTATATTTGTAAAATAATATAATAAATGAGAAAACAATAATGTAAATTATCAAGTATAAAATTGTCTAGCACAAAGTGAGCTATTTGGAAAAACATTCAACCTTAAAAAAATTATTTAAAAGCACAACTTCCCTGTAATTTTATGGAGAACTGTTTTGTTTGTTTTACGTAAGAATTTTATCGCAATCACAAAACATAAAACTATGCCTTTGGTGAAATGAAATGTACAAGTTGTAGAAGTCTATTCTTCTAAAAGCTTACACAGATTTATATGTATAAATATATGATAAAGGAATTCCATTTGTTCAGAGTTCCTTAAAGCTGCTACAAAAGATTACACTGCTTGGTAATTCAGTTAACATTTAAGCAGTTCTAAAGATAATAACTCAATACTAGTAATGATGACTGCATAACTGCCATTATAGTAACAGCTAATCTAAAAATATATACATTTTCTTGCTGAAAATACTATACCAGTGTATTCAAACAGACACAAATTTTAATGACAATCGAAACATAATGGAGAAGAAAAATTAAATGGAATGATATCCTATGCTAGCTATAATCAATATGTTTTGTTGCAGCATTGAAGATGACGCTACTGAAAAAGAGGAATAGGTCTCCAGATGTTGACAAGAGTAATGTGAGGATTCCATGGGAAGATGTTGAAGAATTGATATTTATTCTCAAAGACAAACCTGCAGATGGGATATTGAAAACAAGTTCTGCTTTTTTTAGTTGTTGCTGCCATAGTTGGAAAACTCGGACTCGGCAAAAACTCACCAACCCCAAAAAACTGGACTCAGAAAAACTCAGGGAAAACTCAGCAAAAACTGGGCAACTGAAAAATTGCTTAAATTTCTTTAGAAACACATTTTTTTGCAAAATTCAATGACAAGATGAATCCAATGCATCCCTTAATGAGTACAAAAGTGTTTTCTATTAAATTTAATTTTAGTGCAAATTGAGTACAAAATTGCATTCTCATGCGAAATCCTAATGGTTGAAAGCTTGATAGTCTAAGTTGTCAATTCCAATCTTCACTCCCAAATCCCTTCATTGTAACCAAATTTCTTATATGAGAAGAGATCCCAATAACTAGTGGGGGTCTAGGAGTGAAGATATCAATGATGTTGAGGGGCGGTGCCCCCTTGTAGGGGTTTGAGGGCAACGCCCCAAACAAGGTTGAAGGGCAATGCCCTTCATGGGGGTCTGGGGACAACGCCCTTAGCAGGGGATCTAGGGACACAAGGCAGGGTCGAAGGGCAGCACACCCACCACCAAGCCCAAACTAAGGCCTTTGAAACCACATAAAACTTCTTGCACACCATTTCACAATTTTATCACTTAAAGAAGAAAATAGGTATTTGGCATTTTTGTATGAAAAATATTTGCTCTCCAAGTGCTATGTGAGGAAGTGTGAAGTGCGGTCATGCACTTATAGTACAAAATCGTGAGTTTTTTTTACTATTTTTTTCAATTTTTTTTGTGTTTCGCATTTTTTTGTATCTAGCGAGTTTTTGCCAAAAACTCGGATAGTCTACTACACAAGTAAACATGGCAAAAAACTCACCAAGCAAAAAAACTCATGAGTTTTTCAAAACACGTTGTAAACTCAACGAATCTACCAACTATGGTTGCTACACCAAATCCAAATTGAGGTAGGAGGGGCAAATCCCAATATTGCCAAGCCATACTTAATGGCATTGTTGTGTAAATTAACTGCGTTAAGTGTGCAGGTGTTTGGGGGAGAAGGTTAATTGAGGCTCGTGGGAATTGCAAAGGTTTTACAGGTGATGAAAGTAATAGCCTGAGACAGATAACAGACAGCTTGCTACTGTTGATGTTATAGTTGCGGGAGATATCCTTCTCTCAAAATCGAAATAATAATGATAAATAAATAATTCCAAGGAAAATCGGACTTGCTATATATAAATATTATTTTAAATTTATAAGGCCGACCCAAGATGAAAAGTCGCCTTGGTTCTTGAATGAGGCCGACCCTTGTGAAGAGTCGCCTTGCTTGTGAAGAGGCACCTCACATTGTATATATAGAAGGTGATGATCATTTCATTTCATCATCAATCAATTCATTCTAAAGACAATTCACACCTATCAGGAGTTCGCATATCTACAGCAGATTATCATTTTGCTTAGAACAGATCGACATCAAGGAGAATTCATTGTAATTGTGCATTCGCATCTAGGAGAGGTGTTGTGTTTCATTATTTCAGATCGACCTAGAGTTTGGCCCAGATTGTAAGTAGATTTTTGCTCTTTCATTTAATATATAAGAGATATATTCTTGGCTAGATTTTTCTCCCTCGAGAAGGAGGGTTTTCCCAGGGTATTTGTTGTGTTTGATTGTTCATCATTTTTGTATTTCTGCTTTTCTGTCAAATCTGATCCTAAAACTAACATGGTATCAGAGCGGGTCTAAGAAAAGATCTTATCAGATTTATTAAGCAGTCTATTTTTCATCTAGGGCAAATCTTGAAGATAAAGTATTGCAGATCGAAGGTTGCAAATTATTTCAAACCTTAGGGTAGATCTTTGAAGGTGACTTTGTGTGGAAAAAGAAGATGGTGATCGGTATCAAAGTAGAAGATAGACTTGATGGAGCCACAAACTTCAACTCTTGGAAACCCAAGGTACTCGTTACATTAGAGGAGGAATTAACATTCAGAGGGAGTCTGGCAAACCAACAGAGGCAATCTTGGATGAGGAGGTCAGGAGGTTGATGCAAGTACTTGAAGCTTCAAAGGGAGTCACATCATCATGAAGATTTGTCATAATGTATATTTCTCTGGGACAGAGAAATATGAGGTTAAAACCCTTCTAGTGTATATTCCTTTGCGACGGAGAAATATGAGGTGAAAGCCCTTGTAGTGTATATTTCTCTGAGACGGAGAAATATGAGTGAAAGCCCTTGTTCATCTCTGAGACTGAGATGAGACGTCGTGTTGAGAAACTCTATGACGACATCACGTTGAAAGACTCTGTGATGGACATTTGTGCATATATTTCTTTCCACACATGGGAGTAGCCATGGTGGACGTCATGTTGAGTGACTCCATGATGATATCACATTGAAAGACTCTGTGATGAACTTTTTCACAAATGGGTGTAGCCATTCTAGATATCATGTTGAGAGACTCCATGACATGAATATGTTGAGAGACTCCATGACGACATCACGTTGAGAGACTTTGTGATGGACACTTGTGCATATGTTTCTTTCCACACATGGGAGTAGTCATGGTGGACGTCATGTTGAGTGACTCCCTGACGATATCACGTTGAGAGACTCCATGATGAACCTTCTCACAAATGGGTGTAGCCATTCTGGACATCATGTTGAAAGACTCCATGACATGAATATCTAGAAAGATACCTCCCTAGCTAAGAGGGAGTGTTGATGTTATAGCTGCAGGAGATATCTTTCTCTCAAAATTGAAATAATAACTAATAAATAAATAATTCCAAGGCAAGTCGGACTTGCTATATATAAATATTATTTTAAATTTATAAGGCGGACCCAACATGAAAAGTTGTCTTGGTTCTTGAATGAAGCCGACCCTTGTGAAGAGTCGCCTTGCTTGTGAAGAGGCACCTTACATTGTATATATAGAAGGTGATGATCATTTCATTTCATCATCAATCAATTCATTCTAAAGACAATTCACACCTATCAGGAGTTCGCATATCTACAACAGTTTATCATTTTGCTTAGAGCAGATCAACATCAAGGAGAATTCATTGTAATTGTGCATTCACATCTAGGAGAGGTGTTGTGTTTCATTATTTCAAATCGGCCTAGAGTTTGGCCAAGATTGTAAGCAGATTTCTGTTCTTTCATTCAATATATAAGAGATATATTCTTGGCTGGATTTTTCTACCTCGAGGAGGGTTTTCCCAAGGTATTTGTTGTGTTTGATTGTTCATCATTTTTGTATTTCTGCTTTTTTGTCAAATCTATCCTAAAACTAACAGCTACACACCAATTGTTTTACCTAGAAAATAGGGAATAGAAATATGGAGAGAATGCAGTAATAAAAATTGACACTAAAAAAACCAATGTAAAATAGTTTTCAGCCATTGATACTTGAGCACTTATGTTTCTTGGAATGGGCTTCGCGAATTACTTAGCACATAAAGTACAGGTTAAGCAGAGTCGAATAGATTAAAAATACATGTGTTAGTGAAACCAGGCCAAAAATCTTTTCAGAGGTTATCTGTGCATACTGCATAGGAAAAATGAATCGAGACTAATATCTTTTAAAGGGTAAGGGCAGTTTTCTCTTATATTGAAAACAAAGATTATCTTTTGAGGCAAGTATGTTCAATAAAGAATGCTATTCCTTTCTATAAATATTTGAATTTTTTTCCATATTTCTCTATCAAAATAAATTTCTGAAGACTTATTCATAGTTCCATATAATAAATTTCACCTTTACCCAACTGGACAATCTAAAGCATTCTTACATAATTTGTGTGCAAAAATGAGTAGGTACAATACAAGTGCAAATTAACTATATGGCCTGTTTGGCAGTATGTAAACCAATTTGATTGGAGTACTATTGCAGCACGATTCAGCTTTGAATATAGGAAATGCGTGAATCTTTCAAGCATTCCTGCCATAGAAGTAGCAATACATGGGAGTCTATGACCAACAAGATAAGGTAGCATGAGTTATTTCAATTTGCTTGCTAGCTCAAATGGAAAAGTAACAGGACAACAATTGCTGAGTTTCAGCCTGGACCCTGATGCTTTTAAAAAAACAGTTCATTTGACATATTAATCTCACCCGCTATAATACATAAACGCCATGACTTATTACATGGTAGATACTCAAAAACGATGTAAAAATCAACATCATTTACAAGCATTAATTTCAACTCCACAAAAAAAAACTGGATATGCATTCAATGATTTGAAAAGCTATGACTTTCGTAGATGCCAACAGAAGTTCAGGTAGTAGTGATGTCTACATGACAATCAAACTTCGTATAACTGTCAACAATTTGAGCCTCGAAGTGTTTGTGCTTGTCGTAGTGATGGTACACTGTTACAGAGGCAAAAAAAGAAATGCTGCTGGCATCCACATACCAAAGAAAGCGCTGAAAACTGCACATATATTTATAAAAATGACAAGAGAACCACCACAGCCCCAACTACAACTACAATAAAGTTAATGCTACTCTTTGTAGACTTGCATGCTGCACCTACTGCTATCTGGATCTCAAATTTACAGGAAGGTTGTGATGGATCATTGTCAACTACAGTAGCCAGATTAGAAAAACCACAAGCAATACTCTGCTGATTTTGAGCCTGATAGTACATGTTAAAAGCATATGATGCATTGCCTCGAATGTCCAAGTCACCACATGATGATCCATACCCCAAGGCAGTACAATCAGCATATGTGCAAGCATAGGTGACGCTATTGATTAATGTAGCCATTGATGAGGGATTTGCATTTGGACTGAGAATGCACCACTGTTTTTTCAAATATTTAACACCCTTGGCAGGTGCCAATGCCTTGTTCTGTCCTTTGCCTGTGAGATCAAGTGTATACTTGGGCGTACCATCATACTGGAAAATGCCCCAATGCCTCTCAAAATTACCAGGTGCAATACTTTTTGCATCTTCATCAATAAGACCGAATAGATATGTTTCAGCAATTTCAGCCTTCATGGGTGTACCTTGTCCACTCATTAAATGCTTCATAAGGCCCTGATTAAACCTTTGTGCATAAAGGATATTGGCACTTTTTTCCCCATCTGTTGGCCAACCAACTTCTCCTATGATTATGGCCAGATTAGGAAAACCCGCCTTCTTTAGGGCCCAAACTAGTGTATCAAGATTTGCGTCAAACACATTCGAATACTGCAAGGCACCGTCAACTACAATCTGGCTACCATCAAAGAAAGCAAATTCCACAGGAAAATTTGCATCATTATATAAACTTAAATATGGATAGATATTAACTGAAATTGGTGCATCATTATTAGTTAAGTACTGACACATCGATATCATCAAATCACGAACATCAGCCCTAAATTCTCCTTCTGAAGGAAGATCTCCAGCATACACATCTGCGTTAAGGGGCACAGTTGCCTTCACATCCTTCCCTAGTCCTGCCTTGTTAAGTGCATTCTGGATATTTACCAGTGCTGGAAATGTATATTGTACAAAGGTACCATTGTATGCTGTCAAGAAAGGCTCATTTCCAACTGCAACATACCTGTATATGGTGAAACATAAATCAATCTTTCTCATAATTTACAATTGTCAACCCAAAGAATATATCATTTTATAACTCTTATCATCCACAAAATCCATCCCTTACACTGCAAAATTTTGCAATATAATCATAATTCCAACACCTGTAGATTAAAACAACCCATATGGGAAAATTCACCAAAACAAAAAAAGTTTTGGGTGCTGCACCAAAGGATTGCTTACCTCAAACAAGGAAACTAAAGCCTTTTGTTGCTTTTAAACTTTTTGTTACCACAGTTTTCTGTGTTTCTCTACAATGAATAGATGATCCATGCTAGTGGAAACTAAATTTTCGAAAGCAATTAGTACATATAAATGGCATATGAAGGCATGTATTTAAAATTCTCTTTCTGCAACATGTATTGATATGACAACAAGATAAGGGCGATTACAGAGTGAATGGGAGTGCAGGAAAGCAAATGTAGCAGTGAAAATGTTTTCTAAAAGAAAGTAATGCCTCAATGTCACATTTGAAAGGTTGAAGCTATGTTTAATGTGAACAAAAAACTGGTTCATTTCTTATAGTCCATCAAAGCACTCTGTTTCTGCACTTCATAAATTCCAGAAGCCCTTTATAATGGGCATTTTTTACAACATTAGTAAAAGAATAGCTGTGACAGCCACTATTCTATCTACAATCCAAGAACCAGTTACGAAGTTTCTCATATAGTGAAATCAACTAAAGATAAGTAATTGTGATGATTTTAATTTTTAATAGTCTTAAGCTGTATAGTTGATTCCGTATAGATTGAAACCTCTGGACCTAACTAAATAACCAACTCGCAATTTGGGTGGAGATAGTGAGTTTTCGGCAAGAACTTGTAAGGTAACTCACAAGTCCTGTGAGTAAACTCCCCTACCAGCACAAAAGAACAGGCAGTCTGAAAACAGCAAAAACATAATCTTTTTACTCATTTGTGATTTATGCTCTTGTGCCCTTGACTCCTTGATTTCATTGCATCAATTTTTAGGTGATTTGCACCAATTGAATGATCTTTAATTTATTCAGCAAATTTATTGACCTGATTTGAAACGCACGTAACTCTCTTTTTTTTTTAACTTAGTTTTGTTTTTGCAATTTCTGCTTTCAATTTTGTTGTGTTCTCGCAACTTCTAGGGTTTTAATATTTCATGTTTTGTTCTTTTCTTCCTTTTCTTACTTCTTTTAAAGCTAGGGCTTATAACTTTTAAAAATTATTTATTTTATATGCATGTAATATGCAGCCCAGTTTTGCACCTTTTTTTTCTGTTTTGAATGATTATTTTCAGATGTTTTTGCAATGTTTCATACAACAATGTATTGCAGCAGAATAGAAGATATTGCAACAATATTTCAACTTAAAACTGAAACATTACTTAGAGGATTTACAGCTGAGAATCCAGAATTTTCTACAAGCTTAAATATTTAGTTTTTCATCAAGATATTGACAACCCAGTTCATAAAATATCCCATATTATCAAAATCAACAAATACCCAGAAAATCTAGGAGTTACAAATTTGGAACTCACAGGAGAAATATGCTTTGGAACCCTCTAAAATGGATGTCAGCTGCAAGAATCACCTCCAATGGTAGAAATGTTGCAAGCACAGTATTCTCCAGCCTTGGACAACCCCAAATGAAGCAATACAACTTCCAAAAACCCTAGCCGCCCTTCCAAATGTTCAAACCTCCCTCCAAAGTGTACGGCCAACTTAGGAAGATGGTACGGGCAACAAGGAAAGCACACAAACTCCTCAAATCTGCCACTGATGTTTTCAAATCTACTCTACAATATGATTTCTCAAATCTGAAATGTATCTGTGATGCCCAAACTGTGAATCCCAATCTGCAGTGAAGCTCAACTGTGATTCCTACAATGAAATCAACAAGAATTCTCCAGATTGTCTTTCAACAGTGTAGAGAATGTCACCTGTGAAGGTTTTCGTCCTCACAAACCCTAGAAGAAGAACCAGCTCCTCCAACCAAAATAACAAAAATATCAACCAAGCATGAATGTGCAAATGAGCTCTCAAAAGGGCTTTTATAATAATTTTAACTCCCAAAATGGAATTTTCCCTTTTCCCTCCATTTTTCCCACACCCCAAGTTGACAAATTAAATAATATTTTATTTTATTCAAATCTCACCTTATATCCCCTTTAATATTTTACTAAGTTACCGGTTCGCCCAATCTGAAGCCAAGGTCCAGTTCGGTTCGATACAAATTCGCCCAACGGGTCCGATTCAAAACAAATTTGATCTTGGTTCGGATTTTCGACTGTGGGTCCGGTCAAGGTTCAAAACCCTACTATGGGTCCGGTTAGGGTCCGTTTTTTTCAAACCTAGTTCGAACCTGGGTAGAATTTCACGCCCGACCGGACTTTTTCAACTTGATTTGGCAATTTTATTTTATTTTTTGACTTTTTGTTGACTTTTAAAGACTAATATATTCCCTCTAACCCTAATATTTGCCTCTTAACACATGAAATAGGTAAAAAGATACTCCATCCACTCAATAAAGTGCAATAGGCTACATTCAAAAAAGGCAGAGGACTTGGTGTATGTGCAATCAAACTTGCGCCTCCTTACACACAAGCAAAGTTCCTACAAAGGAGGAGACACAAGGAGGTGGGATATTGAGCAAGAGCAGCTTGACTTGGATGCTTCCACAAGTCACTTAGTTGCACTTGATATTGATGATGACTATGAACCTGAAGCAGCTACTGAGCATGAGAGTGGTAGTGTCAGTGCTACTGGCAGTGCTTGTGTGAGTGCCACTGATGCTATTTGTAGTTCTACACAAAATGTAGCATCTAATGATGCTAATGATGCTTTTTTTGATGACCCATATGATTTAGATTGATCAATGATCAATAATGGCTAATTGTAAACACTTCATTTTTATGTTTGAACTTTAATTTATAATTCTATATCATGACATTTGAGTATCACTAATATTTTAATATTTGACTATGAAAGTGGTGGTGTATTTTTGCTATGTTATTTGACTATTAATATGGCGGTGTATTCTGAACTTAATTATTGCTGCAAATATGTATATATTTCTGATTTTTATATGTTTTTGTATTACCAAACCCAAAACGAACCTAACCCCAAAAAACATTTTGCCCGAACCAGCAAACCCAAACACAAAACTGAACCGGTAACTTAGATATTTTATTTAAAGGGCACAATACTTTATATTATAAAGTATCCTTTTAAAAACCACTTATGTCCCCTTTAATATAAAGTCCTTTTTAAAATATATTTTAATAACACAATTAAATACTTCATTTTAACTTTATAATTAACGTTATTAAAAATAAATACATAGGACCATAATAAGACCAATATTAATCCAGAATATAAATCTGCCATCATGCCCAATATAGAAATACTGCCAATTGACCATACCAGTGACTTATTATAAATAGTAAGTATGGACAAAATTGCCCCTATGACTTACTAAGAATAGTAAGTATAATCAAAATGTTTGAATAGGCTTCTGAAAGCACCTGTGAACTCCCTGGTAACACTGAGCTGGGAAAAAAGACATCGACTGAGCTCCAAAAAGGTTGATTGAGCAAGTCTGCAATTGCCCTCAAGGGGCCCCCTAACCACCTTGTTAGTCCACGAGGACCAAGTGATGGACAAGAATCATGGTGTGAAAATATTGTGGATTGTGGATGAGAGGCATTAATCATCTCCAATATCAACTTGCACAAATCCCTACTAGAGATGAGCAGCAGTGTAATTTCAAAAGAACTAGAGATTACACGAGAGATGACAGTTGTCTTTGCTTTGTATAAGGAGAAGAAATTAAAAAAGATGACAATTGAGGCAACTGTAGTTTTGATGAATTCTCCTTCTAACTTGGAAACTGATCTAGTTGACCCTTGTCTTGGCCCATAGATCCAGAGCTCATCCACTAGAGATAGTTCTAGCCAAGTATAGTCACACTCACAAGGGTTATTTGTTATTTGTAATACTCCTAGTGCACAACCTTCGGTTGAAGGCAATGCATATGTTGGCGTAACAACTAACACCTCTGGAGTAAGAGTTGGTATGGACAGCTATGCACACTACGCAATGAGTGCTCTTCAAATTAGGAGGGGAAGCTCCCTCGTTGTGCTTGACAAAAGTGCTTTGAAAAGGAAAGTAAACTAAACTATATCCTGTCTTTTTTCTTCAACTGTAAGAGGTACAAGGCTTTCTCGAAAACTATATACGTTGCAGCTAAGTATTTTCTGGTTTCGCAGATTACTAACTACAACTAGGCTAATTACTTAAAATCTATCCAGTTTCTATAAAAACAGAGAGCATGAGGAATGGAGCATGATGACTATCCTGACGATAAACGAGTATAGATTCTCAACTTGAAGGCAACGTAAGTACATCTATCACCAATCTAAATGTTTATTGAAAACAACAATATATGATAACCCAGTACGTGATTCTCAACTTGAAAAGTGTGGCACATCTATCACCAATC
>VDFB02137138.1:0-32918 GCA_007258455.2 Sequoia sempervirens | reverse complement strand
GACATTGAAAATATGCTTTATTTTTTTGGCCAACTAAGTTGTGATGAAATCTCCTATAGTAGATATATAAGAATGGTTGGTTGAGAAAACTTAGTGTGTGCATAAGTGTGAATGTATTCCAGAGAAAGTGTAAATGAGATAATAGTGTTTCTATCATTCGATTATAGAGTAGAGAGTGAATAATTTTGAGCGAAGTGTGAAGATGGTTTTATGTGCTTAATTGGAATTGTAATCAAGCTTGTGTAGAATCTATTCTTTCAATTCATACTCTATGGATCTAATCCATATTTCTGTATTTTTTGACAGTGTGTCCTCTTTTGTATTTGAGTAGTGAGCTCTAGGCAGTGTGCCTGAATGCATGTGCATTCCCCTTATTATTTCTCTTTATACTTTTAACAGAGTATAATCTTGTGGACTAACATCCACTGTGGTTTTTCCCCTAACAGGGTTTCCATTTAAAAAAATCTTGGTGTTCTTTGTCTCTTGGATGTGTTAATTGCTTGTGTTTAATTGCTTATTCATTAGATATGAGATTAAATTGAGTTAAGTAAGAAAATTTTAAGTTTTTGTCACAACTGATTCACCCCACCTCTCAGTTGTGTGTCCTTGTTTTGCCAACACGAATATCAAAACCAGGAGGTAGTTTGGCACCTTCTACTAGCAATTTTTCTAAGTATCGTTGAGGATCATTTGTCATCTACAAAGGAAGAAAACTCAGTGTCCTATGCAGCAACATCTATTTCTTCCACTATAACACATCCTTGTGTGTCTTTGGTAACAAATTTCTCTAACAAAGTCTTGTGAGGTCTAGATGAAGATTCCCCTGAAAAGGGGTTTGAGAATGGATTGATGAATTCATTTGGATCAGCCATCTTTTCTCTTTCTTTCCTTTTTGATCTTGTTTCAACCATGTAATGTAAGCTCAAAGTGCAAGTGATGCAAAAGCTAAGTCTATGGATGATTATGGGGTATGTGCAAGATCATAATGGAAAAAACAGGCCCTTAAGTGGCAAAAAATTCAAAAAAAACAGAGTTAGGCAACTTGACATAAAAACTTGAATAAGTTATCTATATTATTTCAAAGCATGCAAGAATAGAATTTGTAGAAAATTGAATGTAGCTTCTAAACCACTAGGCTTTATTTAAAAAAGAAAAATGTATTTGGTTGGGTAAATTTGAAATTTCAATGCAGTAGTAATTTAAATTTTAGAAAAACTAAGTAGGTGTTTGTCCTGACCACCCCTAACCACAATAAAATGATAATATTTTTATAAGATTTTAGATATAAGTAGATGACTCATGTCTAGATGTGATGCATATTTTGTAAATTTTCAAGTAAATAATTAATTATCAATTTTTATTACAAATTTTAAAAATATTAAACTCATATGTATGACCACCTCAACCTCGGGTCAAACTTCATGAAATTCATTTTTTAATCCTATAGCATGTGAAGTATAGAATGTGACATATATTTCGATTCAAAAATGTGATACTCATTTGAAAGCTATAGATGTTTTTCAATCAGCTCATCAATTAAGACTTTAGTCATAATTCAAATAGAAAATGAATAATTATTATTTATTAAATCAAAGTAAAGAATAATTTATATTGGTGGAAAACTGAGAATCTCCTTTAAAAACTTTTGTTTCATCAATTTTAGGTAAAAAAAGTCATCAGCCACATACCCTACACATACCAATCATATTGCAACTTTTTGGCCCATCATGATCCTGCACATACCCTATGAGTCTAATTTATGTTTTTGAGATTTTCTGAATATGTTGGATGAATGTATGTAGCTATTTTTTTGGTATTTTCTCTGTAAATAAGGTGTCTAAAATGACATTTTTCTAGGATGACAATGTCTAAATATGCAAAGGTCTACGTGATCAATTTGGAAGATTCTAAAAGAGGTTATCTATTAGCTAAAGCTTAACCCAAGTTTCAATTTACTTTTGACAAGGAACCTTCGTAGGACTAGGACTAAAAGATAAGGTGAGCTCCCAAACTAGATTGATGAGCTGGAAGGATTCACATGTAGGACACAAGATATGATGACTAGGTTCAATGTCAACTTTTTTTGAATCAAGGGTTTATCCAAAGCATGAAAGGTGCCTATCCTAAAATCTACAAAAGATTATCTCTCTAAAGGAAATAAAGACCCCTAAGATGAAAGTAAGATCTATGACTAGGGTACCTATCGCTATGACTAAATGATTCCTAAAGGATGTAATTATGCAAGTTTTGAGAAAAATTTCTAGTTTTTGTCCAATAATTGGTGTAAAAGGATAAGTCAGATACTAGTTTGACTATTTTTTCTTAGTTTGTGATAGTAAATTCTAGTTTTCTGATACTTAGGAAGATGCGTTGCAAAATTTAACAGTTGCAATTTTCCTTCTCAGTTGCATTTTACTGGTAAATGTAGTCTCAGGTATCAGAAGCATGTAGTTTTCTTTATAGTAGATGTGACTCAGGGTATCAAATGTGACTCAAGACTTATTAGATGCAATTTTTAAGACTAACTATGTACTAGTAAAAGTGGGTTAGTTTTGTGATAGGGGCATATGCATTGTTCCAGACTGCAGATGTAGCTCACCTATTCAGATGCATCACAAAAGGTATCAATTGCAGGTTTTCTAGTAACAGAGGTAATGGCAGAAGTGACTGAGATATCAGATGCAATTTTAATACTAAAAAGATGCGAGCTATTTTGACAGATGCAACTCAAGTTTAAATAGATGCAACTTAGTTTCTGATAAATGATAGATTGGACTTAGTTTTGAAAGATGAGACAAACTGGTAAATAGATGCAACTATACCTAAAAAATGCATTTTTATGGTGAACAATTGTGACTCTATTGACAATTGTGGTTTTTTGATGAACAACTGCGGGTTTCTAGTAAATGAAAGTTTAAACTGACTCTTTTTGTGATCAACTTTTGAAAATAACAAACACAAAACACAATATTTTAGTTTTATTTTGACATAAAGAATGTTTAATCTGATAATAGAAAAACACAATCCTAGGCAGTTAAAGACAATACTCGTTGAGTTCTCACTTGGGTTTTATCCCAGCTAGGCTTATTCAAAGTAGATGACTAGTAGCTTGACCCCACTGGCTCCCCTCCATGATACTCACTTCTTGAGGGTAGCCAAGCTATAGTACCCATGAAACTCCAATGGCATACTTCTCATCTCTACTAGAGACTGTAAGAATGTGAGACGACTTTACAGGTCTGACCTGTTGCACCAGCAAATAGAAGGTTTTTATCTTACTAGAAATAATGGTGTTTATTATGTGCTAGAAAAATATGTCTCAATCCCACAGGCTGTAACCTCTATTAGAGCCAAGTCAATGTGACATATTCTATGTCTGGCTAGCGAGAAGATTTGTAGCCTTATGTTTTGTACAGGTTGTTGTGACCTTGCAGGAGTCTCGATGAGCGCTTATACATTGGAGTCATCGGGATAACCTATGGCGGCTCGGTGAGAAGTCTTACTGCGTGGAGATCTCTGGCCAATAGGCCATTCTATCATTTATTGGGGAGACCGTTGGCTGAAAGGTTTAGTTTGGGAAGAAGCCTCAATGATGAAGAAAGGTCTTGCTAATGGGGGAAATCTTGGAGTCTTCGCGGTGACACAATGACTTCGAATGGTATGAAGTCTCAGTGGCCGATGGAGAGTCTCGCTGATGATGAGGGGTCTTTGGTATAACTCTTGGAAAATGGTGGTCTCGTGGTAACTAAAGGGAACTTGGTAAGAACTCTCAGCGAAGAGTGGTAAGTCTTGCTGATAGCGTTTCTGTTGAAGTCTTCGGGGAGAGTCTTGAGTGCTTGGTAAGAAATCTTACCAATAGGAATGTCTCACCGATAGAATTTGCTCGGTGTCCTTAGAGTAACATGTGATGGCTCGGTAAGAAGTATTACTGATGGCTGATTCTCTTGCTGACAGTGGGATGCTTGATGTAACTAAAGGGGTCTCGGTGTGAAGTCTCAGTGACGAACGAAATTCTAGCCAACTGTTGATCACTTCAGAGAAAGTATTAAGAGCTCAGTGTGATGTCTTCGCAAAAGATGATAGTCTCACCGATGTAAATTCTACTATCTATGTGACTTAGTGAACTTCGGTGTGAAGTCCTGGTGAAAGTGATGAGTCTCGCCGACTAGTGGATGCACACGGATTAACTTGAAGGCTCGGTGTGAGGTCCTAGTGAGAGTGATAGTCTTGCCAAAAGGAAAATTGAAGTCAATGCAACAGATGGACTCGATATAACCTCCTATCAAATGTAAGGACTCCTGGTGATATTGAATGTTGACTGTGTTGGCATTGGGGAGACACAGACAGTGTCTCACCGATATGCCAACATAGCTTGATTTCCTTTTGACCATTTGACCATCCTATGTGGAGCCTCATGGAAAAATCAGAGAAGCTGAATGGGAACTGTTGGAAGACAGTTCATTGTGGCAGTTCTGAGAGGAAGCTCAATAGACAATGGTGACATGAATATACTCTAGAGTTGCAGTTTGTGACAGGTTCGATGGATCGATGGATTGCTATGTGGTTGTCTAATTAGACTAATTTCTATTCTGTAAATATTGTAACTTGAAGGTTCCTGTACAAGATTGATCATTGTGTAAGCTGTTGTAATCTGGCATTAGAAAGATAAGTCAGAACTCTGTATGTAATTATTTGTTACTGTAATACAAAGTGACTTCTCTTGGTGTGGTGGGTTTTTCTCTCGTAAGGGTTTTCCCACGTATATCTGGTGTTCATCTGTGTTTGTCTAATTCTTTGTTTCTACTATTTATTTCAAAGTGCATCTTAATTGAACTGTAATTGAAAAATTTAAAAGGTATTTCTGTGTTCTTCCTTGAGTCTTTGACATTAGGAGAGTTGCTTCCGCATCTAGCTTTCCTTACAGTACAAGCATTCCATTCGTGGGGTATCATCCATGCAGCAAGAGACCATTGTTTTCCTTCTTTTCGGAACAATACTCATGATCTACTTTAGTTTTCCTCAAGTACCCACTTTTATATACTGGCTGGAAGTCGCTCAGGTTCAGCATGTTACCGGTCTGAGTCATCTTCAAGTGAGTACTTTTTTCCACCAAGATAGGTCCAATTTCTAGAGTCAATAATAGGCTCTCTTACACCCAAGATCGCACGAATGCACAAGGGGAGAGGATGCTTCTATATACTGAATTGTGGGGTAATAATAGAGCATACTTTCACATCACACATGGTAGACATAAGTAAATTTTAAACCCAAATGAGAATTTTCTAATTTACCAAACAGCTTGTTTCAAAAAATAGAGTCTTCGACACACATCCTGCAAAAAAATTCATTAGTAGTTTTAAATTTATCTTCAGCTATCATCCTACAAGAGGGGTTTTGAAAACTTGTCTTCTATGCTACATCCTACAAACACTATGTTAACTCCTTAAAACACACACTGCAAACCAAAAATTATCTAAAATAAAAACATAATAAAAAACTATAAATCAAAAATTGAACTCAAAAATTTCACCAGTCATATGCGTCGTTCAGAGTGGTAGATGTGTCACGTATTTTTACCAATCGATTGCGTCACAAAGAGTAATAGATGCATTAATTTTTGTCAAATGCATCATTGTATTTGAAATATGTAGTTCACAATATCAATTGCTTCATTTTGTTTGTCAGATGCATCAGGTTGTAAGATACCTGCAAAAATTGAATAAAACGTCTACGGATTTGCAAAGAACGTGTCTTCACGTCAAGTTCACCAATGTAACATCATGAAAATAGGAAATATTAAAGAAAACTCAAAGGCTAATAAACTCTAATGTAATCTAAAGCTAAACAATAAAGCACAAAGGAAACTATGAACATAAAAAAAGAGCAATCTCACCCAGTATCTACATCCTTCCATGAATGACCTCGATTGTTCTTCTCCATTTCACCGTGATGGTATTATTTCCCTCATATTTTTAGTATGTGTGAAAGTATAGCCTTGATGTATGTGATTAGAGGAAAATATCAAACATTAAGAAGTGCTCCAAAAGTCATACAATTTTGGGAGGAATAACAATGATGAAGGTTGTGTCAATTTATAGAAAATTGAGTGTTTGAATGACAATTCAAGATTGAAAGATAGATGAACAATTCAAATTAAAAGATTCGGCATGCATTGAGCTAAGTGTTAGTAGTGATGTGAGTGATAAAACCTAGAAGATAGAGATCAAGATTAAATAATGATTTAATATCTAGTTGAAAGTATTCAAAAATTGGAAGAATAAAGATTACATGCAAAGATGAGGATTAGCATTGAGGAAACAGTTTGTTCGAATGCACAAATGAATTGAATTAAAAAATTTATTTTTTTAATTAATAAATGTGTGCATGTAGAAGAATTAAAACAAGATAACTGATCAATTAAGACATAGAGTCCCTTCATTAAAAACAACCAGATATTAAATCAGGTGATGACTAATAGATTTAAATAGATCTCAAGTGGAGTAGAAATGAATAATTAGATAACAAAGCGAGTATTTAATTACAAGAGAATATGCCAAGAATGATTCTTTTTTATGAATTAAATGATTATTTAATTCAACATTCAAAATTAGAAGATTAAATAAATTAAGATTTATTTAATTGACTAAAGAAAAGATTAATGAATAATTAAATAATTAAAGTGTTTATTTAATTATAGTTGAAAATGTGATAGGAATAAATTAAATAAGGATTTATTTAATTTTAGAAAAAGGATAAAGTTAATTAGTGACGTAATTAAATAAAGAACATTTATTTAATTAATCAAGATTTGAATAAAGATAATATATGAATTAATTAAATAATTAAGTTTATTTAATTAATAGAGGAATAAATGTTAAAATGACTTAATTAAATAATTAAAATTTATTTAATTAATAGATGAGAAATGACTTTAGAGAATAATTAAATATTTAACATTATTTAATCATGACCATGAAAAAAGGAATTATGAAGAAATTGAAGTCACAGGCTTAGACCAAATTTCAGTGTCTACAGGAAGCACCACCAATCAGGTGGCCCATTACACCATTCCTTGTGTCGCCCTCTAATTTGGGCCAATAAATCTATGTTGGGGTGTGCAAATCATGCCATAAGCTCTGCAGAGGGTGAGGAAAGATCTACGCAAAATAACTTTTTGTACGTGTGTTTTTGATTGAGCACAAAGAAATGTGTGGCATGCTTCAACATTTGGAGTGTTCTTTTGACTATTCAATGTTGATGCATTAAATATTCTTTCAATTGTTCTCTTCATTTCTGCCTTCTGAAGTTACCTTGACTTGCACCACTTCCCCACATGGTCTCTCTAAATCTACCACCAATTTGCAAACTAATCCAAATCAATTAACAATTTTTGACTCAGTCAAAGATCACACTTGGTGCAACAGTTTGTAGTAGTGGTAGATTTCCAAAGTTTGATATTCCCCTAAACCTGCTCAATGTTTTTTTTTACTTTCTCATCATTGAGTATTTTGTTTGCATTGATTGCTAGCATATAATTATAGTTTTTTAACTTTTATAGTTAGGCACTTTATGCTAATGTAATCATTTATCACTGCACACAAATTTTTCCTTTCTTAAAAATTTGCAAAAGAGAAAGTGAATTCTTTTTGCAATAAATTTTTCAAAAGAGGAGGTCATACTGGGGTTTTATTTTCTATTTTCCTCTGTTAACTTCTTAAAATATTTGATTTCTCCAAACTTTGTAAATGCAAATTTTATTGGTGTAAATTTGCAATAGGGTGAAAATTTAATTTTTAAAACTCTATTCAATGATGGTGATTTCACACTAATATATAAAGTGCCATTTTTCACCATCATTCTTGTATGAAAATATAGGCACCAAAATAAAGTTCCAAACAAAGGGGAAATAAAAAATATTAAAAGGGGGGATATCAAAGAGTTGTGATTAAAAATCCACTCCAAATTTCTTTCAATTTTCTAAAAAAAGTTGAAAATCACAACTAAGCATGGAGTTGAATCAACAAAAGGAGTCAAATGCAGTTGAGGATAAAGAAATACAAGGAAATACAAAATCCCAAAAGAGGAAAATATGAAAATGTATTTTTTTGCAGGATACTTTTTTTCCCATTGGATTTTCTATTTTTCTCCATCATTTGTAAAAGACTACATTGTAAATGAGTACCTAAAATGGCCTTGTTGTCGGGACTCATATCTTTAGTGTTTAGCTCACTCCCTAGGTATCACTTAAGGGGGGGTATTAGTGTGAAATTCCTATTCACACTATACTTAAGCTCACTTAGGTCAATATGAGGTTAGACAACTTCTTGTCTAACTGAATGTGCAACCATTGAGACCTCTAGAGGTTACCAAGTTATTTGGTAAATGTTATGAGCTACCTCTTTGAGGTTGGAAGCATTTCCATCTCACCTCAAAGGTCACTCCATACTTGGCACACAAGTTTGATGACTTGGTCATGGAGGTAGGTCATTTAACACTTGGCACACAAGGTTGATGACTTGGTCATGGAGGTTGTTAGTTTGCACACTCCAAGTGTTCCACCTATAGGACACTTGTCTACTCCTTTGTGCCACCTTATGGGACACTTGTCAATTCACCTCATAGGTGGATTGCCTCATCCTTTCCTATATAAGCAAGGTATTTTTCTCACTATCATTAGTTCAACTAATAAAATTTTATGCTTTGTTCATGTGCTTGTTTCTTATTTCCTAGATCCTCCTAGTTTCTAATATTTTTTAAATACTGTGAATTGTTTTTATAATATATAATTAATCTATCTGAACATATTATGATATTAGTTCAATTTTATTGAAAATTTATTTAGTTTTTAACTTTTATAAATAATTTTTTTAAATAAATAATTATATAATGTATATTTTTTTAATTAATAAATTATTTTGTATTACATTAATAAATTATCTTTTTTGATATTCAAAATCTACATTATGTATGAAAGAGACTATTTTAATAGCAACATTGAAGCTATTAAAATTAGCACTATTGCACATTTAGTATTCTTATATTATTGTGGTTGTCTTAAACTCATAAATATTTGAGAAGGCTTAACACTTATTTATTAAGATGTCAAAATATTTTCCTTTTTTATATTGAATAAAGTAAATTATCATTAAATAAGTAATTAGAATGGTTGCCAAGAATGATTAAGACTAAGCTCATACAAATAATAATCATTTGACTTTAGTAACAAAGGAATAACATAGTTATGTGAGCTATAATATTACAAAATCAAAACTATGACAAGGTGTCATGATAGCATTGATGAACACACACTTATACTCAGAGAGTAGGGGGGAAGGGGGGAGAGGGTGGGTTGGGGGAAAGGGTGTGAATCAGTATAATCTAATCTTTTACTTTTTCAAAATTTAATGAACCATAGCAACAAAAAGCATAAAAGAGCTAGAAATTAAGAACACACTTGAAGAACACAAGATTTTCATGGAAACTCTTATGAGAGAAAACCATTAAAAAATATTGTTTATATATAAATAATTCTCATAAAAAATTTGGAAGCACCAACCTATTTGGAGACACTGATCTCCAACACTTAGTCTTTGTAGGCACCAACCAACTAGAGACACCAATCCCCACCACCGAACACCAACTCAACAAAGAGACACCAATCTATTTGATATGAGGCACCAACCTCTCCAATATGAGACACCCACCTCTGGCTCAACAAAGTCTTGTGTTCTTGAATATAACTTCAATGAATGATGATCAATAAATTTTCCTTCCTAAAGATCTTTTTATAGATGTAATTCTCTTCACAAAATTGATACAATCATTTCCATACACCTTCCTTTTATATATGCATCTACTCATCTCTTACATCTTCATATAACTAATTTAGTTTTCTATTTTTATGCTTTAAAATTTCACTCTAACTTTCTTTAAAAAAAATTTGAAATATTCTTCATAATTTTTCTACTCTTGGAATGCTCTAGATCTACTCTAAATTGAATGATATTTCATTGTGTTACTTTTCTCTATTTTCCTTCCATGTCCTTTTCTTTATATACCCTTTTATATTCCTCTTCACCAAGGGAGGCACCTATTCCTAAAAGAGGTTGGAATTCTTAAAGATAACTTACTTTGAGTGTTGCCTTTATGAGGTTTGCCTCATAAATATAATATAATTTGTTTTTGTTTTTCAAAAGCTGGTGATTGCATGAAGAGGGTTGGCCATATTTAATAATAAATCAATTTAGTTTATTTCTCCAATGTGAGCACCACTTGAGGAGGTTGGCCATCATCGTAATGAATATGCATTATAATTATTTCTTCTCCCATCATATAGATATCAAGGCATATTATAACAATTTCCTTCATTGATAAAGAGCTCTCCACACCTTTGACATCAATGACAATAATCTTAGACCAGAAATAACATCAATAATAGCAATATGAGTTCCTTCTCTCCTTTGACATCAATGAGAAAATATTTCCAACAAGCATAGTCACAATCATCTTGCAATTAAACTATATAATAGAAAAATGCATGAGTCATTGGCTGCTTATATATTTCATCAACATAGGTCCATGAGCAATTTTATTAGCATCTAGTTGAGCCATTTCATTACCAACTACTAATGAGTCTTTAGCAACAAAGGAATTCAACCACAACTAGATTAATTGTTAGCAATTAAGACAACTTAAGCAACAACTATGACTATCTAGTAGCTTTCTAAGAATAGATGTGATATAATCTTGTCATTAAAGTCATTTGATAATAGTTTTATCACCAATGTGCTAGTTAATGTGGAGTTTGTTGATTATTATTTTAAAGTATGAAAAAATATGCTAAGACTATTTTTTGTATATGGATCTTGAGGAAGTTTACTTGTGATGGTAAGATATGTTTGAGGTAAAAGGGAAATAAATTTTGTTTGCAAGTTAAAATAGTTGTTCTGTATTTTGAAATCATTGTCTCAAATGTAATATCAAAGGTTGGATACTTTTGCATTGAAATTGATTTTTGTTAGAAATTGGAAGGATCTTTATTTTTATATTAAAAGTATTGATGAATATATTATAATTATTAGCTTATATGTTAATAACATGTTTACTCACAACATCAAGGAAACTAGGGAATTTAAAACTCGTCTTTTGGTGTATTTGACATGAAATATTTAGGGGTAAATTTTTTATCTTGGGAATGGAAATTAACAAGGACTAAGCTCACAAAAATATTTGGTTTAGTTAGAGTAAGTATATTAAAATTATTTTGTAATAATTTACTATGTGAAAATTGTAAATAGATGAGTAATTCTTTACCTATGAGTAGTAATATTTTATTGAGTATGTGTTCTAAATTATATGAGAATTTTGAGGATATATATAATTCCCCTTATATTGTTGTTGTTGGTAGCCTAATGCATGCAATAGTTTCTATTAGACTAGGTATAACCCAAGTAGTGGAAGTTTTGAGCTAGTTTATTCTTAAACTCTATAAAAGCATTCGACTTATGATAAAGAAGGTACTTGGATATTTGTTAAAAATATATGATTATTGCTTATGTTAGAATTATTCTAATGATTAGGTATGCAATGCTTTATTGATGCAGATTAGACAGGTGACTTAGAAAAGCAAGGGTCCACTAGTGGCTTTGTATTTTCTCTATTTGGTGATCTTATCCATTGGATGAGTTAGAAGAAGACCATAATTGATTTTTACACTATTGAAGTATGCTATATGACTACTATACATTCCTAGAAGGATATCATTTAGCTATAGAAACCATGTTCAAGAGTTGGCTTTATTCAAATTAGATGTGATATTCAGAATGTTATTTATTTGGAAGAAAAATCTATGTACCATTTTTGTACAAATCATGTGATATTTAGTATTATATTGTTCATGAGATAGTGGAAAGTGGAAAGGTCATGATTTAGAAAATTAACGATTGGTTAATGTTGCATATGTACTTATTTATGAAATTAGTGAGCATAGATATGTTCCTTGTATATTGCATTTGATTGATGTTAAATGTTTCTTATTTATGGCATTGTAATGTATAATATCAAGTGGGAGAATATAGGGTATATTGATATTAAGTAGAAATTCTAATGTCTAATGTTAGATATCCACCATTTTGTGAATTAGTACCATGAGAAGTTGAAGAATATAATATTTGTAGTAGTAGAATATTATATTTGTAGTATTGTTCTCTAGATTATTTGGGATATTGTTGTGATGGTAATGAACAAAAATAAATCTAAAAAAAGATTAAAAATTGGTAGTTATGGAGCATCTTTCTCAAAGTAGAAAATGACAATGCGAATTGATGCACTCATGGAGTGTCAAGAAATGAGAATGTGGGCTTAATGGCATCTTATGATAGATTAAATGACACACCAATGTGTAAGAGGAATTACTTTTTTTTATTTTGGAGAGTATTTTTATCTAATGGGTCATGATATTTTACCATGGCATTTTGAGACCATAATTGGGCCCATGGTATTGCTATATGTCAGTTTCTTGACCTTAGTTAAGAAACTATATATTTAGGACTTGGTATAGAATAAACATACATGACTATTTGTAAGTTCTTTTTTCTACTTGATTACTTCAATCTTGATATATTTTTGGGTGGTGGAGTTCTTTCTGAAAGGGTTTTTCTATGTATATTTGGTGTCATATGTGTTTTTTTATTTCTCATTATTGCTTTTACATACTTGTCCATGTTATATTTAAATATTAATGACTAATCAAATGTTCTTCTAATTGAGCTAATCAAAATTACCTTTATGTTTATACTATGAATGTATTGTTCACCATTCTCTTAGTACTAATATCATGTTATAAATTCAAGTCCAAGTTGATAAAGTGACATTGAAGTTTATAATTTTTACTCATATTGTGCATTGGACTAATGCTTTGTGTATTGTTAATGTGCCACCTTCTCTTGGTAGTAGAGTTGCCTCATCTCTATGTGGATGTTGATATGGTCAAAACCATAATGCTCATTCTAGATGTCACTCTCATGGTTCTCACAAATCTCCTCAACATATATATTATGGATAGTCTAACAAGTTCTTATTATTTGTTCATTTTGACATTGAACCGTTGAAATTTTTTGGCTCTCTAGATCTTTCTAGCTCTTCTAGGGTTTTTCACCTAAAAGGAGAAGGCAATGGCCAAATAATCTAACTAGTTCACTCAAATTATGAAATGTGTAATGTAATTAGGACTAAATGGAATGATATTAATGCAACTAAACTATGAAATTGAGCAATTATGAATGTAAAACCTAAGATTGATGCAATGTTTGAAAACACACTATGATATGAAAACAATGAACTAAAAGATGAATAAATGCAAAACAAAAAGAGAGGTTGAATTAGTGTGCACCTAGAAAGATTTGAGGAATTTGGAATGTTTTGAATGTTGTCTGAAATTAATAAAAATCAATAGTTGGACTCATTCGCCATTGATGGCGAATCAGTCCTACTTCTGATGAGAACTATCAGGAACATGTTTCTAAGTGTCAGGATCTAGAATCTAACAAAACTTAGATTTTCAGTCTTAAGGTGGGACTCATTCACCATTGATGCAAAATCAGTCCTCTCCAAAAATTCTAAGAAATTAGGAGACAACTCTGCAACATCGGATCTGGAAATGCCTGCTTGTCAGGTTGTTGAAGTCAATTCTATAGGAAATAGACAAAAAGTCTTCTCCAAGCTTGAAATATGGTTGATTTGACTTGAACCACCTAGTTGACTTATTCTCCACTTTTCAACACCTAAGTGCTTGATAAATCTACATGCAAAACACATGCACAAAAGGGAAAAATGGTTGAGGGTTAGAAAATAGGGGTTTTCCTTGGTCAAACCCCACTTTGGTAATCAAAAATGCACTTAATTAATCCTTATAAGGGAATACAGGGGTAAAATAAAGTATAAGAAAGGTCTAAATAGTGAGATTATGCCTAGAAAAGTGTGAAATCTTGTTACAAGACTTTACAACACTTCAAAATAGGACTTGATGATGAATAAAATGGTGATTTTTAGGTGAATTGTAATGAATAGAGTCTATAAAAATGTAGAAATGTTTTACAACACTTCACATCACCTTCACAAGATGTCATTATCAGCATTCTAAGGACCTAATGTGAATGTTCAAGCCACATTACATCAATGAATCAAGGAAAAATAGATCAAACATTAAGAGGAAGGGCCTAAAATACCATGAAAATGACAAGGGCCATTTTTATATGGCACATTTAGCCCCCACTTTAGTGAGAGTATGAACTTGCTTCAAACTCACACTAAAGTATTCATGAATATCGAGAAAGAGGTTTCAATGACCTTACGTTAGCAAGATGGAATGAAAATGATCAAGAGGGATGATCAACCCCTAGGATGAAGATCTCATGGAAAACTAAACATAAGAACAAAAGAACACACATGAAGATGAGAAATAAATTAAAGCTTCGATCATTCATCCAACTATTGTGGATAAGATCTAGGTTGATTGTTTGAAAAAAAAAGAATGCATACTCACTCTAGCGTGACAAAACTCATGGTGGTCCGCCGGGTGAGAAGACCCAAGAAGGTGAAGTACATACACTAGTTGGCATGCATCCACAAACACAAATTTGGCTATGGGGAAAGTCATGCCTTAGAATGGGCTTCCCGCTCAACCATAGCAAAGTTATACCTCCTGATAACTTTAACAAGGCACCACAAAGGAAAATGTTGGTTCATGCTTCATGATACAAGCAAAGATTTGTATGCTTAGAACTCATCAAAAAATGCAAAGGTACCACAGGAATGCAATTTGTGTTATGCAAGGTGGCAAAAATGTAAAATTCAAAAATGTAAAAGTAAAATGTAAAAGGATGTTCAAAGGAGTCTTGTTAAGTTCATCAAAGGTCTATCACTTAGGGAACAATGTGTCTAGTATCTCCAAGAGAGGACTAATCAAATAATATTATATTCACAACATAGGGGATGTAATGCGTCACATCAGACCACCAAGAGGAATGTAATATGATAAGATAGATCACACTTATTTAGGACATCATACCCAATGTCATCCATAAAGTGAAAAATGCATCGTATGAAGTGACAAGGCTACACTAGGAACCAAGAGTTCAAATGAAATGATGCCAATGTATTCCCCCCACTTTAAAGGAATTGCTACACATTAATCTAGGAGAAATTGCTTTAAAGTAGAGAAGGAAAGAAAAATGAAAAGAAAAAGCAATACATGAGATCCAACTTGGAAAGCCCCTATTCCAATTCATATGTTTCAAAGTAAGGTTGCTTCATGTAAATGAAAAGGAAATAAAAAGAAAAGGGAATTGTCCCCAGAAAAGAATACACCAAACACATATAAGGGATCTATGGATTTGGGGTCAGTATGTTCATTGCTGTAATATTTTTATGAAAGAGCCTGGAACTATCATGATTCCCCAAAGCACATAGAACTAGAAGAATGACACAAAGAGGGAAAAAAATGAAAAATAAAGTCCATTTTGAGTCAATATGGAAGAGACATTGTGGTCTCAATGCTTTGCATGGTCCCCAAAAGGAAAATACAAGAGAAAAGAAAATGAAAAGAAAAGGAAAATATTTTGGGTCAATATGAAGGAGACATTGCGATCTCAATGCCTTGCATAATCCCCAAAAGGAAAACACAAGAAAAGACAAAGAAAAAAGGAAAAGGAACTAATTGAGTCAACATGGAAGAGACATAGGGCATCTCAATGCTTTGCGTCATCCCCAAAAGGAGAACACAAAACAAAAGTGAAAAAGAAAGGAAAGGACCTTGTGGGTCAACATGGTAGAGACATTGTGGTCTCAACACTTTGCGTCATCCCCAAAAGGAAAACATAAGAAAAGACCAAGCAAAAAGGAAAATGCACCACATAGAGAAGAATAGAGGTAGGAATATAAGAAGTGTATAAAGAGGGAAGGGCAGGTGAATGAAGTTGGTTGCACTTTTGTGGCCAAATGGGAAAAAAATTTGGAAAGACATAGCATGCTCATGTTATAACATGAGTGCGTTATGCGATTTTAAAAGATAAAAAAAGTCAAATGTGTATCATTTTCTCTTTACTATTTCTCAACTCTGCACGTGGCCAAAAATCCTCACTTTTGTGCTCGCGTTCTAGGAGGAAGGATTTCTGCAAATTTCATCAAGAACAGTTGGATTTTGTTTGCAAATATGGCACCACGATGATGAAGAGATGCGGGAGGTAAGTATTGTTTGCTATTTGTTTTGAATTTGTTAGTTTGAAATTGATTTTGTTTGTTTTAGGTTAGATTTGATTTTTTTTTTTTAATTTGTAGGAAATCTTGCAAATCCTCAACAAGAAGAGGAGGTAAATCCTCAACAACAAAATCAACCTCCCCCACCATTCTCTCAATTCTCTCCTGGCTCTCAAGAAAATTTGAGGAGTGAAATTGAGAATAATAGAAAAAAACTTGAGGATCTTATCAGTAGGTTGAGTGTTCCAAATGCTTCAACCACAGAAAGAATGGTTCTAGCAAATTCATTGAGAGACATGTTAAAAAATGTAGATGCAATCACCCAACAAACATCTGGATGGCAAGATAGGAGGCAAACAGCTAGGGCATATTATGCAGACAAATTATCATATAAACAAGTAAAAGATTTAAAAATTACTAAAGGTGATTTGTGCTCTCTATTCACTGACCCTAAAACAAATCAAAATCTTACCCTCAATGCAAAGAGGTTTCCTATTCATTGGTGCCACCATCAAGAGATTAAGAACCATTTTTATGAAAGATGGTATATGGTCTTTGATTACCCATTGTGCAATAATTGTGAAGTCCCCCAATATTTTCTTAGGAATCTATACGGTGAGTTTGTATTGAACCAAATCGCAAATTATTTTGATATGAGGGAGTTCTAGGGGAGAGGTGGGGGGTCAGCTCAGGATAGGCCCGGTGCACAGCTAGATCCTACATGGCAAGGAAGATGACATCTCGCTAGGTTGCCTCGTGAGCAGATTGTGATGCCTACCATTGCGAAGGAGAGTGCCGACATAGAGACATTGTAGGCGATCACAACTTTGACCCAGAGTGTCATCCATCACACTAGCCCTATTGTATAGTGCCATCCAAGGGAATCTTCAGGTGGTGGACTACGAACCCATGTGTGTTAATCTTGCGGGGTGAGTTGTTCGTACGACCCTACCGGCACTCAGGAGGGTGCTACACAGGATCCATATGCTACTACGCACCCTGATCTGTATGCATCTACGGGGATGGAGAGGATGGCTGACATTTTACATGATGCATATGGCATTGACACTTAGGTAAAATTCAGCATGTTCATTGAATTTAATTTATTAAATTTTGATCATGAAATGCAAGACTAACTAATTTAGTTTTACTATTTTAATAAAATTGCAGGGTCACAGTGTAGAGACTGGATACACCAGTCATCCACCTACTTATTTTTTTAGTACACCTATCAGTGGGGTATGTAAAGTTAGTAAATAATTATAAATTTATTACATAGGTTAATAGCATTGTTTTACAGGGTTAGGGCCCTAGCTCGATTGGCTAAATATTTCCTATTGCAGGAGGTTGGTCATGAGGTCTAGTCTCCCCCACCCCCATGGTACTGGAGGGCGTGTTGCACCAACGCCATCGGTCATGTTAAAAATTTTACCAGACGCACTACAGTTTATATGGGGTCGTGCTACCCGATTCCTACAATCTAAAAAAAAAAAATAGCATTGTTTTACGAATGGTATTTTAATATGTGATTTTGGATGTTGAACAGGGTACTGTTGGAGGTTTCAAGGAAACACTTTTGAGTGCCAGTAGATTTGATCAAATGCTCACAAAGGTAATATAGAATTTAAAGAGAACTTAAGTAATGAATTCTAAGTTTAATAGATTTGTGTAGTTTATATTCATATTGTTGGTTACGTTGCATTACACGTCATTCAAACTCAAAGAATTACTTCAAATTTGATAAGTAATAATCATAAATATATTTGTTTAATACTTGTACTAAAAAAAAAATTCATTATATCTCATACGTTATAAGTCATCACATGGATCACTATTGTAACTTTTTTGTGATTGAATAATTTGTTGTTTTATTTTCAAATGTTGGTGACAGAAACATCGCCAAACATTACAAGGGAAATGGATATTAGTGTTTCCTCTGCTATACAATCCTCGATGGCTCTGATAGGGGAGGTATGAGGAAAATTACTAAATTTCAATTTACATCATTGTTATAAATGAACTAGTTCTAGTGAAAAATCAAACCATTATTGATTCATAGTTTAATTCCTATTTGGATAGTTTATACAGGGCTTGAGCAGTCCTGAGCATCAGCGTGCAAATATTTCCATCGAGGAGAGTGATCGTGAGATGGCCGTAAGTGATTATTTTGTTAAATATATTAATTTTTATAATGTAATTTCTATATATTAATGTCTTTACTTCTTATTGTAACAATTGAAACTTCACCAGGAGCTAAACCCTAGGAGGAGCAGTAGGAGCACTCCTCGAGCATAGTAGAAATGGGTGATAGAATTATTGCCATTGGATCGCCCAGCAAAGGGAAAGAAAATTGTATTTGAACCAGAGCATGGAGAGAAATGAATTTTGAATGCACAAAGCCCTTTGTTGTATGCCTACATGGAAATTTTGTACATATTTTGTGTTGGATATATTTGACATTGTATGCCTATATGGCATTCTCGTAAGCCTATACGACTATTTTGTAACTATATTTATACTTATATCGACATATATTGATGTATGTGTACATGGCTATTTTCTTAATACAAATCTTTTTTATCGATGGTATCCATATTTTCAAATTATAAATTCATGGTTCAATAGATATGAGTTACGTGTATTCAAGTGTATACTTTACAACTTATGCACATATACTTTTTTACTTACGTGTGAACATTGAAAAGTGTGAAAATTTATGTGTTTGGAAGTCAAATGTAAGCCAATTTTGCAATTCTCAGTTCTTACATACTCGATCTTATGGACTTATATTCCTTCCTAGCACATATTGTGAATATTTTTCATTTGGTGTAGAAGACAGATTCCTCATTTTTGAACTACTCATAGCAAAGAGATTCACAATAAGACTTTAGCATTGGAACACTACTCCATACTTCTCTTGTCTAGACCATAAAGGATTGAAAATTCTTAATTTGATGCAATGATAGTCATGAGATGAGAATTTATATAACCATGCCTATTTTGAAACTTCGCATCTAATACTGCATCAACAAGAACTTAAGAAGTGTTGCATAAGAGTGTTAGGTTTGATAGGCCTTCTCTTCCCTAAGGGAGGAGGCCTGCATCTTGAATTTTGAACAAAATTTTAAGAAGCAAACATTTTACCTAAAAGCTTCAAACCTAGATGGCATATTTGGCTAAGTCTATCTTGAAAATTATCAATGCATGTTCAAACTCTAAAGGAGATTCTCCCTAAAAAGAAAACTTTACCCTTTTTCCCAAGGAAAGAAATTGCAACAAGTTGCATGTGATTTATCTAATCTCTTTCTCACAGTTCCTAGTCAATCATTCATGGCTCAGGATAGTTCCCTTCCAAGGCAAGGACACCCAAAAAATCACTGAAATTCTTCTATGATCTGCAAGAAAAAGGTTTTGGCTCTTTCACAATGTAAATAATTATGTAACATTGTTTTCTTGTTTTCCTTCCACATAGAAAAATGTTCACACTTTTCAGATGATCAATGATCAATAATGGCTGATTGTAAACACTTCACATTTTTATGTTTGAACTTTAATTTATAATTTTGTATCATGACATTCGAGTAGATCACTAATATTTTAATATTTCACTATGAAAATGGTGGTGTATTTTTGCTATGTTATTTGACTATTAACATGGTGGTGTATTCTGAACTTGATTACTGCTGCAAATATGTATATATTTCTGATTTTTATATTTTTTTGTATTACCGAACCCAAAACGAACCCAACCCCCCAAAAAAAAATTCCCGAACCAGCAAACCAGGTTCTCGAACCTGATCCTGAACCCAAAATTGAACCGGTAACTTAGTAAAAAATAGATTTTTGTAGTTTATATTCATAACGTTGATTACATTGCATTGCACATCTTTCAAACTGAAAGCATTGCTTCACATTTCATAACTAATAACTAGATGTTGATAGATGAAAAAATTTCAATTACAATATAGTTTTTACAAAGTCAACCTAAGCAGTTATGCAATTGCTTCACATTGCATAACTAATAACTAGGAGCAGTTGGCAATTGCATTTGGTTTTCATGGCATTCTATGAGACCACATTTCTTTAAGGCATTTTTTCAAACAGTTCACTACCTTGTCTATACTACCACATTTTTAATACATGTCTACCAAAGCATTTTGTCAAATAGTTCAAGTGTTTCCTTGTTGCTATGGTTGAAAGCCTAAAAAAAGTGCTTTCAAACAAGCTATGGATTCCTAGAAAAAATCTATCAAAACCATAATAGTAAGCAATATCATAGACAAGGCAGTGAAATGTTTGAAAAAATGCCTCAAAGAAATGTGGTCTCAATGGTCATGGAATGCCATGACAATCCACAAAAATTTTCTTGTCATGGCATTCGTCATGCCATTCCATCACCATGAGACCACATTTCTTTGAGGCTTTTTTTCAAAGAGTTCACTGCCTTGTCTATGCTAACACATTTTTCATACATGTCTACCAAAGTATTTTATCAAATAGTTCATTGCCTTGCTGCTATGGCTAAAATCCTAAAACAAGTTCTTTCGAACAAGCTATGGATGCTTAGAAAATATCTATCATAGCATAATAGTAAGCAATAGCATAGAAAAGGGAATGAACTGTTTGAAAAAAATGCCTCAAATAAATGTGGTCTCATGGTGGTGGAATGCCATGTCAAGCAAAGTGTTGTGGATTTTCAGGGCATTCCATCACCATGAGACCACATTTCTTTGAGGCATTTTTTCAAACAATTTGTTTCCTTCTCTATGCTACTGCATTTATCATACATATTTGCAAAGCATTTTATCAAAACAGATTCACTTCCCTTGTTGCTGTATTTCAAAAGCCTAAAATAGGTGCTTCAAAAGGGTATGGATGCTTGGAAAATTATATCAAAGCATACTAATAAACAATAGCACAGAAAGGTAGCAAACTATTTGAAAAAAGCCTCAAAGGAAATGTGGTCTCAATGGTGGAATGCCATGACAGTCCACATGTAATTTTCTTGTCATGGCATTCATCAATACCATTCCATCACCATGGACCTCATTTCTTTGAGCGACCTCAAAAGATTTCGCTGCCTTGTCTGTACTGCTTGCATTTTTTCATGCATGATGCAACGAAGCGTTTTTCATCAGGCAGTTTCATTTCGCACTTGCTGTGGCTGGCTACCAAGGCAGGTGTGAGACAGGCTGGATTGGCAGAAAGAGTCTGTCCTTGGCATGTGGTAAGCAGTAGCCTTAGACCAAGGGATGAATTTGTTTGAAAATATACTTACTCAAAGAAATGTGGTCTCATGGTGGTGGAATGCCATGACAAGCAAATTGTTGTGGATTGTCATGGCATTCCATCACCATGAGACCACATTTCTTTGAGGCATTTTTTCAAACAGTTCGCTACCTTCTCTATGCTACTACCATTATCATACATGTTTACTAAATCATTTTATCAAACAGTTCGCTTCCTTGTTGCTATGGCTAAAAGCCTAAAATAGGTGCTCCCAAAAAAGGTATGGATGCTTGTGGAAAAAATCTATCAAAGCATACTAATAAGCAATAGCATAGAAAAGGCAGCAAACTGTTTGAAAAAAAGCCTCAGAAATGTTGTCTCAATGGTGATGGAATGCCATGAAAATCCACAACAATTTGCTTGTCATGGAATTTTTCATGCCATTGCATCACCATGAGACCTCATTTCTTTGAGTCATTTTTTCAAAGAGTTCACTGCCTTGTCTATGCTAACACATTTTTCATACATGTCTATCAAATCATTTAGCCAAACAATTCATTGCCTTGTTGCTATGGCTAAAGCTAAAATAGTGCTTCGAGACAAGCTATGGATGCTTAGAAAAAATATATCATAGCATAATAGTAAAGCAATAGCATATGAGGAATGACCTATTTGAAAAAATTCCTCAAAAGAAATGTGGTCTCATAGTGGTGGAATGCCATGACAAAGAAAATTGTTGTGGATTGTCAAAGCATTCCATCCAGGTCTCTGAGACTGACTCTTTAGTGACCCCACCAAATAGTTAGCTGCCTTGTCTATGCTACTATATTTATCATACATGTTTACCAAAGAATTTTATTAAATAGTTCGCTTCCTTGTTGCTATGGCTAAAAGCCTAAAATAGGTGCTTCCAAAAAAGCTATGGATGCTTGTGGAAAAAAATCTATCAAAGCATACTAATAAGCAATAGCATAGGAAAGGCAGCAAACTGTTTGAAAAAAAGCCTCTAAGAAATGTGGTCTCAATGGTGATGGAATGCCATGACAATCCACAACAATTTTCTTGTCATGGCATTCGTCATGCCATTCCATCACCATGAGACCTCATTTCTTTGAGGTGTTTTTCTAAAGACTTTATTGCCTTGTCTATGCTAACACATTTTTCATACATGTCTATTAAAGCATTTAGCCAAACAGTTCATTGCCTTGCTGCTATGGCTAAAAGCCTAAAATAGGTGCTTCCGAACAAGCTATGGATGCTTAGAAAAAATCTATCATAGCATAATAGTAAGCAATAGCATAGACAAGGGAATGAACTGTTTGAAAAAAATGCCTCAAAGAAATGTGGTCTCATGGTGGTGGAATGCCATGACAAGCAAATTGTTGTGGATTGTCATGGCATTCCATCAATGCCATGAGACCACATTTCTTTGGAGGCATTTTTTCAAATAGTTCATTTCCTTCTCTATTCTAGTACATTTATCATACATATTTACCAAAGCATTCTATCAAACAGTTCACTTCCTTGTTGCTATGGCTAAAAGCCTAAAATAGGTGCTTCCAAAAAAGATATGGATGCTTGGAAAAAATCTATCAAAGCATACTAATAAGCAATAGCATAGAAAAGGCAGAAAACTATTTGAAAAAAGCCTCAAAGAAATATGGTCGCAATGGTGATGGAATTCCATGACAATCCATAGCAATTTTCTTGTCATGGCATTCGTCATGCCATTCCATCACCATGAAACCACATTTCTTTGAGGCATTTTTTCAAAGAGTTCACTGCCTTGTCTATGCTAACACATTTTTCATACATGTCTATCGAAGCATTTTATCAAACAGTTCATTGCCTTCCTGCTACGGCTAAAAGCCTAAAATAGGTGCTTTCGAACAAGCTATGGATGCTTGTAAAAAATATATCATAGCATAATAGTAAGCAATAGCATAGACAAGGGAATGAACTGTTTGAAAAAAATACCTCAAAGAAATGTGGTCTCATGGTGGTGTAATGCCATGACAAGCGAATTGTTGTCGATTGTCATGGCATTCCATCACCATGAGACCACATTTCTTTCAGGAATTATTTCAAACAGTTTGTTTCCTTCTCTATGCTACTACATGTATCATACATTTTTTACCAAAACATTTTATCAAATAGTTCACTTCCTTGTTGCTATGGCTAAAAGCCTAAAATAGGTGCTCCCAAAAAAGCTATGGATGCAAGTGGAAAAAATCTATCAAATCATACTAATAAGCAATAGCATAGAAAAGGCAACAAACTGTTTGAAAAAAAGCCTCAAGAAATGTAGTCTCAATGGTGATGGAATGCCATGAAAATCCATATGAATTTTCTTGTCATGGCATTCGTCATGCCATTCCATCACCATGAAACCTCATTTCTTTGAGGCATTTTTCAAAGAGTTCACTGCCTTGTCTATGCTAACACATTTTCATACATGTCTATCAAAGATGAGCCAAACAGTTCATTTCCCTTGTTGCTATGGCTAAAACCTAAAATGGTGCTTTGAACAAGCTATGGATGCTTAGAAAAATCTATCATAGCATAATAGTAAGCAATAGCATAGACAAGGGAATGAACTGTTTGAAAAAAATGCCTCAAAGAAATGTGGTCTCATGGTGGTGGAATGCCATGATGGTGTAGGAGCACCCAAGCTCCTTGAGGATCATTTGGAGAGTCAGGAGATGGAAGGGGTTTTGAAGGCCTATAAACCTTTCCATAGCATCGGTTATAGCATTTTGAAGCCTATAATGGCATTTGGCATGGATGAGTGTAACAGGAAGATCAAAAGTCCTAAGGGTCCTAATAAGGACCATAGGACCAAATTGACTTGTAAATAGAACAATGATGTTCTAGAAGTTTAAATAGGAATATGATGTTTTAATTAGGTTAAATAAGGTTGAATGATGATATGTAATAGTTTTGAAAGCTTTATAGTTAATAGGAGTTAATAAATTGCAATGTTGGAAATTCAAATTTTTGAAATCCAACTTTGGGCGGAAAAGTGAGTTTTAGGAGTTTTAATCACATTAATGTAATAAAATAAATTCTAATTAGTTGGGACAGTTGTAGGATGAGTCTATAATCCTGGAGAAAGCATTTGTACGAAGGGTTGGCTGATATTGCAAGTGTTGTACGGACTGCTATAGAAAATCAATAAAAACTTCAATTTTTTTGCATTTTCTTGATTTTTTTGATGAATATCTAATTCCTTTTGGTGTCATGCTCATTTGGATGGTTTAAGAACTTGTATTTACATTCATTTAACCTTTTGAATGACCTGAATAATGTTGGGAATCAGTTTCTTATGTTATATTGCTAACTGTCCTCAAAAAGTATAGATTTTTCACTAGTTTTGAGAGTCTTCATGAATAAATGATCCATTTCATGGGAGAGTGTGACTGAAAACTTGTGAAATGGATCATATATAACTTGTATTATACAGATATAACAAGTTATTGTGTAGGAAAGAGTGATTCTTGGGTGTACACTGAGTTTTAGCAAGGAAAAGGGCATGAAAATGGTGCCTAAAGTGTAGCAGCAAGAGATCTACCTTAATAAGGGGTATATTTCTGAGTTTAAGGTGTTTAGATATGTTGAGTTATTGGTGAAAAGTCCAAGAGAAGGTTCTGAAGTGTTGGGAAAGCTAATTTTCAAGAGGCCCTAGTTTTGGAGCAATTTATTGAGGGTTTTGTGATTTAGGTGTTGAGGGTGTCAAAGAAGACTAATACCTTGAAAATATTTGGTTTGGGAACATTTTAAAACATTGTTGAAAGTTTCATAGTTAGGGGATAAGTTTAGAGAGGGGTTGCTTTGAAAAAATTGGGCTAATTAGGCCTTAAATTTGAGGAAACAACAGATTTTGGTAGGTTTGATCGAGAAACAAGTGCCATAAAGGATTTGATATGTTGTGTATCATCATGAATCACATCTGAATTAGTCATTATATTGAGGATTCCTTTGGGGAAGTTGAGTGAAAAGTCAAAAAACCATCGCTCGCTAGAAGCCTAGTCAAGGTGCAAAAAGTGAGTTTCGTCTAAGATAGAGGTTTGGGGCTTTGAAACCATTCAAGGAAATTTTTTTTAGTTCCTTGAGATCACTCCAAGGTTTTGGGTCCATTAGGAAAGCATCTAAGTTATAAGTGCACTATTGAGGCTTGTCTCCATCAGGGTTCCTGGAAGAGTGTTTGAGATTGCATCATTGTAATCATTGAAACTTTGAGTTTTGACTAAAGTCCCATCCCCTCTGCATCACATGACAAGAAAATTGTTGTGGATTTTCATGGCATTCCATCACCATGAGACCACATTTCTTTGAGGCATTTTTCAAGTATTTCTTGTCTATGCTACTACATTTATCATACATGTTTACCAAAGCATTCTATCAAATAGTTCACTTCTTGTTATGGCTAAAAGCATAAAATAGGTGCTTCCAAAAGTTATGGATGCTTGAAAATCTATCAAAGATACTAAGAAATAGCATAGAAAAGGTAACAAATTGTTTGAAAGTTCGAAGAAATGTGGTCTCAATGGTGATGGAATGCCATGACAATCCACAACAATTTGTTTGTCATGGCATTCATCATGCCATTCCATCACCATGAGACCACATTTCTTTGAGGAATTTTTTCAAATAGTTCACTGCCTTGTCTATGCTAACACATTTTTCATACATGTCTATCAAAGCATTTTATCAAACAGTTCATTGCCTTGCTGCTATGGCTAAAAGCCTAAAATAGGTGCTTTCGAACAAGCTATGGATGCTTAGAAAAAATCTATCATAGCAAATCAGTCATTAGACATAACACAAAACTCCCAATTTATCCATTTTCAGGGATTAAAAGACTCATTTTTATAGTATATTGACAAACCCTTGTTTATAGGGTGAAAAATTCAAAAATCAATGAGGGTTTCCTGTATAGGCTACATGCAAACCTCAAAACCTTTGGCCAACCATTGGAACATGTCAAAATACATCTGAAAAGGGATTTGGAAACATCTTCTAACTCATGCACTTTTTCTTTCTCCACTATCATGCTGGAAACTATTCATTTTCACTAGAAAACTCAAAATATCCTGTGTAGCAGCAACTCCTTCAAGGTATTCTTGATTTTTCTTGCACTCAAAAACATCAAAACATAACAAATAACCTATCCCTAACCTACTCCACCAATCTACCTGACCTACATTGGTGGAGTAGTGTGGAAATTCCTTATAAGACTCAAAACTCAATGCACGGGATTTCAGACCGAGCCATAAGAAGAATGCTCAAACAAACATTAAATTTAATGGATTCCTTCCCAAATGGATGCAAACAAATGGTGATTCCCCAACCTACTAGAAACAATCTAAATTTGAACCCTAAACTCTTTCACAATCCGTACAAGTTAAGAAACAACTGAAAAACATGAAAAATAAGCTAAAACAAGGAACTCTTTGTTAATTTAATTCTTCCATAATACAATGATCTCTTTGCTCGGCCTTTACAATACTTTTAAAGAAGTTTCCAACCATCAACTACCTCTTCATCTTCCTTGAACGACCTATGACTCATCCTCTTCCTTGATTTTCTTGATATTCTTATTTTGTCTCTTCACATTCTTTCTTTTTCTCTCTTTTACATATTTAGCATTTTGACAATATTACACTTTGTGCTTTTTCATGCCTTGATTACATTTAATTTTGGCATTACATGTACTTAAATAAATTTTTGACAACTTAGCCTTTTGAAGGAATTACATGACTTAGGTGTTCCTGCACCACAAGCTATGGTCTCATGGTTTTTTTTCACATCAACGTGATTTGATTCACATTTTTTTCATGTGAAAATCAGCTTGAACCAGATTTTGTATTATGGAGCTATATTAAGTTACCACTTCAAAAATTGATGTAACAATGATACAAAATAATGTTTGAGACTACAAGAAGGCATCAAAATGGCTAGTGTACTAAACAAATTATTATGATTTACGAATAATGTTGATAACTCTACTCAGTTGGCTTCTTTTTTCAAAATAATACAAATTGAACCCTAGCATCAATAGACTTTGTATATCAAGCTACCATAATTCAAGTTACATCAGGCCCATATCAACTAGACACAACCTGAAAAAATAGGAGGAATGGCCTATTTCAACATACTACACTCAAACCCTTAAGGGATCGATCTGGTTGAACGTAGCTCAAAGCAATTTTGCATGTTTGGGTGCAAAAGAGGAAGATGCCTAGCATAAACATGCCTACTTGGATGTGTTGGAATAGTTTGTTTGGTCACACGAGTTACAGAACAAAAATTGCACCACCTTGCAACTTTCCACTACTTGCATTTGACACTTTTTCCATCAACTTAAAATTAGACACTACAGGAAAACCACTTCGAGATAATGAAAACCGAGAGAGGTTATTATAGAGGGGCCCAACACGATCCCATAGGATTAGACAAGAATTTTATAAGCATCACGGTGTCTGAGTAACCTCATGTTGAAGTTTGCAGCCATTTTTCCCTTTGGACCCTTAAGGGATCAATTTGGTTAAACGTAGCTCGAAGCGATTCCGCATGTTTGGGTGTGAAAGAGTACTATTCCTAGCGTAAACATTCCTATTCAGACATGTTGGAATAGTCTGTTTGGTCACATGAGTTTTAGAACAAAAATTGCACCACTTTGCAACTTTCCAATCGCCTCCATTTGACACTTTTTCTCTCAACTGAAAACTAGAGACTACAAGAAAACCACTTTGAGATAACAAAAATTGAGAGAGGTTATTGTAGAGGGTCCCAATGCAATCCCATAGGATCAAATGAGAAGTTTCTAAGGGTCGCAGGTTCGAGTAACCTCATGCTGAAGTTTGTAGCCATTTTTCCCTTTGGACCCTTAAGGGATCAATCCGGTTGAACGTAGCTCGAGCGATTCCGCGTGTTTGGGCACAAAAGAGGACTATTCCTAGTGTAAACATGCCTATTCAGACATTGGAATAGTCCATTTGGTCACACGAGTTGTAAAATGAAAGTTGCACCACTTTGCAACTTTCCACTACTTCCATTTGACACTTTTTCCATCAACTAAAAATTGGAGACTACGGGAAAAAAACTCTGAGATAATGAAAAATAAGAGAGGTTATTTTAGAGCGGCCCAACACAATCTCATAGGATTAGACGAGAAGTTTAAAAGCATCACGATGTCCGAGTAACCTCATGTTGAAGTTTGCAGCCATTTTGCCCTTTTGACCCTTAAGGGATCGATCCGGTTGAACATAGCTTGAAGTGATTCCACGTGTTTGGGTATGAAAGATGACCATTCCTAGTGTAAAAATTCCTATTTAGATGCATTGGAATAGTCTATTTGGTCAGATAAGTTAGAGAACGAAAGTTGCATGACTTTGCAACTTTTCACAAGGCAAAAAGACACCTAACCTTCAAATCTTGCTTCCAAACTTTTAATAGACCTTGGTACACTTTATTCATCTTTATTTTGACATGAAAAAAGCTAAAATACCTTCTTACAACATTGTTTAATCAAATTTCACAATTGCTTGCACTAGAAGACCAAATTTGCTTGTAAGTGCTAAAACACTAAATCAGGTGTAACATGCAAACCACAATGAATCTTTACAAGATAAATACATTTTACGGTACCCATTTTGGCCATTAAAAACATATATCATTTTTAGATACATTTATTTTGGAACACATGCCTGCTGTCCCAACTTCTTTGCTTCTAAGGAGATACAAATGTTAGAAAATAGAGCTTTTTGGTATTTTTTCAAAAGTATGATTGCCAACAACATACAACGTTCACAAGGAATTTTTGAAGGCATATCAACTGATGTAGAGCAGGGTGGAGGAATACAAATTTAGACTTAAGAACCAAGAAACCAACTCAGGTTCATATATCTAATCCAGCTTCCATAAGGTCAGCACTATAGTCTTCCAATTCACCACTGAACAACTAAAAGACCAATTCCTTAAAGAGAATTGTAAAAATATCCATTGATCATCCAAGTAACATGAAAATATGAATGAGAGAGATATCTAAGAATGTACGGGTCCGTACAGGTGAAGGAAACTCTGAAAATACAGTAAAATCGGGAAATATAATGAAAAATTAGAAATAAAGCATTCAAAACTCTGAATCAAACATTAACCAAACTTTCTATATTGAATAATGAGCCTTGAATGGACTTAAAATATCAATTACAATGACTCCATACCTAAACTAGTGACCTTATGATGGACTCATTACATCATCTTGACCCTTACATTATGAATTTACATACATTTTCACATTTAAGCCATTCAAGGCTTCATTACACCAAATTGACAACATGCTAACATGACATTGCAACCTCATATCCTACCAAACCAGATTGACTTAAAACACTTCCTAATGGTCCTTGTGACCTTATTACAACATTCTTCATGGACTACAAATCAAAATTTACCACTTGACCACCTTGTGGTCCTGATTGTTCTTGGTGCTCCTGCACCATAAACAACCTACTATAACTCTACTCCACTGATATACAAGCCTAATTTAGTGGATTATGCTTTATTTCTTTACTTGACTCTCAAAACCTCAAATTGAAGGTTCCAAACTGAATTCCAGAAAATGTGCTTTAACAGTGGAAAAACTCAATGGATTTTCTTCTAGATGGACTCAAAAGAAACCTAATTCTCTATATTATCTTAATCTACAAAGGACAAGGCCTAAATAAATTTTTACTATTTTAGTTATAGATATGCAAAGGAAAAGAATAAAAAGAAATAGCTCATCCAAAATAGATGGAAGGAACTTCTAGATAGGCATGGCAGTCTCTCAACTTAGTCATTCTTGGTCATACATCTTCACTAGGAGTTCCAAGATACCTATTGCACACAACACCTCTCATGAATAGAATTTATTGAAATTAGAGATTCTCTTACAATGTCTACATCATAGGTGGTCATGATAAGGTTAAATTCAAATGAATAACTTGAAATTGCCTCATCAAGCTTCGCACACACTTTTGTAATGGCTTAAAATCATAATTGAGATTTGTCAAGATCATAAAAATAAGGATGTTGCATTGCTTTTTTGCTTGAAATTCTCTTGGATGGCTCATAAATCTACATTTTATGCAAGGGGATACCAATCAATGTTTTCCTGGTTACATACAGATACACAAAGTAAAATAAGATGATAGCAGTGACATCAACCAAGTTGACGTGGATACAAGTATAAATTAATAAGAACCGTTGTGCATATACTTACAAATTAATCCAATGAACCATCCAGGTCTACTCTACTCTTTATTGTGTCAAGTATTGCCTCATGGTCAGACTCACAAACCTTCTACAAGGTCTTGTTCAAAGGTCTACCCCCATATTTTCTCAAATGAACATTGGATTCCGCAACAAGGTTTGAGTAATGAAGAATCTCACGATGCATGTCAAATTCCTCAAACAACCAATGTTTAACACTCTTATGTGGGTACCTTCTCAGCCATGTTCCAGTAACAACAACTGAGCCTGTAGGGTATTCAATTTTTTCTCCATCTATAATTGGGGCTTCCAATTTCTTTTTTGCCTCAACACAACGACACAAGTAATAGTTTGTACCCTCTTCGTTGTCTTCATCTGCAATAACTACATAAACATTCCTTGCATTTATATGTGCGGCATATCTCTTGAAATTAGTCAACATTATGAATACAATACAAAGTAAGATAACAATATGGAATTTCAAATACTAAGCAAGTAGATAAATTACCTGGTTGAACTAGATCTGATAAATGGTCAAAGTCGATCGATGATTCCATCCGTATAGTTCCAAATGCCATCGGAGGGTTGCATATCGCAGAAGTGGGCTAAGATAACTTGTCAAACCATTTGTCAACCCACTCCCCTAACTCACAATCATTCCAAGCTTGCATTGTACATGAAGAACAAAAGCATGCCATCTTACATGTATCGATACTCCATGAACCTGCATTTGATCTAAGGAAAAAGTACAACTCACTTGATCGTGTTAGTGTACAACAATCCTCATATGGTGCAATGTTAGTATCATCCATCAACCAAAAAAATCTATGAACTGAAGACATACCTTCATTACTTGGACCCATCGACCCATTACACCACTCGATAATTGATCTTGCAATTATCAACTATGCACTATCTTTATACTTTAACTCTTCTCGTGCTAATGCTCTTTTCATGCATGCTCCTACACTGTCATGCTCCCGCTTTCCATGTTCAGCCTCACAAAAGTTCAACATATGTTGAACACGTGTAGTGAGATGCATCTTGGACAACCAATATAACATGTGTGTGTTCTTGAACTATGTTGCACAGTTATCTAACCATATTATATGCCGACCATATGATATGCCCCTCTGAGCCAAATGATTGTAGAACATTTGGAAGCAACCTTGCATGAACTCTAGAGAATGCATGCAGTCATCACTAATATAAAAATGATACTCCCTCAATACCTTCCTTTCATCCTCTGTACTTTCAACTACATGTATGAATGCTATGTGCACAAATATTGAAACCTGTGTGGAGTTGTAATACTGTGACTGCACCTCACATTGTGGCTGTAGAGTGTAGTTCTCTGTAGAGTCAACCACTGATACTATGCTACCAATTGGAAAGGTGTCCTTGCATATCTTGAATTGTGTGTCCAGCCATCGGGCTCTATGGGTATGCCTTGCATACTCATACACTAGATTCTCATGAAACATGGACATGAACTGATACACTAGAATCTTCTAAATAACCAACTCACACCTTTTTGGTTCAGACCCATCTTTTGTAGCATATGCCACTGTTTTATACTTCCTGAACTCTACTAGTTTTTGTCCCACCTCATATGTGCTTTCCATATGTTGACATACTAGCATTCGTTGGAAGCCACCACAATGCTCACATGAACCATCCAAGCATGTTTTCCTATATAATATTTGGCCATCCTCTATTTCACATAAAATTTTTGATAAGAACTCTCTTGAATATTTTGGTGGGGCTTCTATGCCACAATCCTACAAAACATCGTTAGTATGCAAATGTAAACATATAAAACGATAAACATCATAATGGTTAGAGAAGTCAATATGTAGTTTACAACAACAAGTAGTGCGTGTGTGATTTATGTTGACATAAAAAGGTTTAATCATTTCAAAAAATATTTGAGAAATACTAATTTGAGGATAAGAATTTTGAAATTTATGAAAAAATTGGGTTTGAGTCGTATCCAAAAAATGCTTTTGATGTGGCTCATAGTTCTGACTATCGATTCTCCTTCTTATGACATCCCTTTGATTCATAGATGGCCTTGTATTATTCTTACAATAATTCAAATTAGTGTTCTCAATGCTTCAATAACTTTTTTATTCTTGTGGCAGCCTCCCAGAATGCCCATAATTCATTTGAATCGGTGC